>JAVFBW010196394.1:0-10100 GCA_034783835.1 Mopalia ciliata
GTGGCACCCTTTTGCCAGCCAAACTGCCCCTCAGTCACCAGGATCTCATTCTCCTCCGACACGGGATGCAACCCACGACCAACAGGTTGCCTCTTTTCTCGTCTCTTACGATCGACCGAGTAAGCCGGGGAGTATTCTCCAGGGCCTGCTGGTGTTAAACGGCCCACCCGCTCCCCCATGGGGCTATAAACCTTTAAAGCTACCTTGTTATGATCCTATAACCAAACAGCAGGCCGGTTGTTTTCCATGTCGAGTGAGAACAAATTCTTGAAAAGGGCTGTAGATAAATGTTCACATTCCCGCTTTATGTGAAAAACCAGAAGAGAATTGATCAAAAAGGAAAGAATACGATTAATGGAAAATAACCAACCAAGAAAAGACGAACTAGAATTTTTATCATTGATAAACAAAAAAAGTGAATTCAGTCAGCCAAGAGGGACAAGTAAAAACCACCAAAGATGTCCACAATATAGCTGAGAACTTTAAACAATATCTCAAAAAGCTCTGTCAGGTTCCGAAAGCTCAGATCAACTTTTACAGAAACGTCATCAAACATCAAATTGGAGTATCAAGAAACCAATAAACTCATTAAAAAAAATACTTCACACTCGTTTGGATGTCGATGGGTTGAACATACAAGAAAAGAGGGTTTAAATAATGATTAAATTCCATTTTGTAACCATTAAGGACGGTGTAGCATAAAAATCATGTGCATAATGTAATCAGTCCCACCGGAAATGTTTAAGGTCAAGCAGCCAGCAATCCTGCAGATTCTTGGTCAATATCAAGGTCATGGGAACAGAAGTCCTCTTCTGCTGGATACAAAGTCATCTGGGTATGATTGGGATCCCTGTAAACACAGTTGTCGACAGGGAAGCAAAAAACAAAAAAAACCCTCAACAAGCCCATTTCTCAATCTAAAGTATATTATACAGATCTTAAGCCCAAAATTACTAAATACATTTTTAATCTTTGGCAGGATGTATCGGACAGAAAAGTCACAAATAAGCTTCACGTCATACATCCTGATATTGGTAATAATTTTAACTCCCATGGAATGTCTCGAAAGGACCAAGTGATTCTAACGCGATGTCGTACAGGCCACAGTCCCCTCACACAAAATTTCCTTCTTGGTGATCCTAAATCCAAGCCTACGTGTGAAATTTGTGACTGCTTGTACGGCATCAAACACATATTGGTTGACTGTGTGGACTCTGTGTAGAACTGTTGCTTAACATTGGCAGTCACCTCTATGAAGGACTTGTTTGACAGCATTGCTGGCGATGTTGTCATCCAAGTTTATTAAACGGATCGGTGTGTATCATAAAATCTAATTTTTATGCAAGATTGCATAGTAAAATTGATACAATTTTAAACAAAATATTTACAATTTTTTTATCCCAATTTTGAACTATATTGACATATAGTTTTTAACACTTTTTGTATGATATATTGACATATTTAAAATTTATACACTTTTTATGTCCTATTCAGTTCTTTTTGTTTATTCTTTTGATGTAAACGGTCAAGGGTGCTTTTGATTGGAGTTGTGTTTAATTGAAGATAACGATTATAAATATGCAGCTGAAATACCGCTGAATGTGGCGTAAAACACTTATCAATCAATCAATCCACCGGAAATGTAAGAGTAAAAATGGTAAGTTACAACTTAATGAAAGCATGTCAATAGCGCGTATGCCTTCCATGGGCGTTCACAACTGCGACGTAATGTCTCCTCATGGATTGAATGATGCGTCTGAACACAGCTTGTGGGATGCGTCGCCATAATTAAACCAACATGGCACCAAGTTCCTGCAAATTCTGTGGAGGGTTCCTTACTCGACGAGTCTTCTGCCCAACACATCTCATACATGTTCTATGGGATTAAGGTCGGGAGACTTTGAGGGCCACTCCATGACATTGATGCCAGCATTCCTAATAAAATTCCACGTTAAATTGGCCGTATGAGGTCTGGCATTATCGTTTTGGAATGTCAGACCTGGGCCATTAGCTGCCATGAATGGCAAAAGCTCTGGAATCAGTGCATGATCTCTGTACCCTACCACCGTTATGTTTCCTTAAACGACCATCAGTCCGGAACGGGCAGGACCATTCAAGGCACCCCAAACCTTAACAGTACCGCCGCCAAAACGGTCCACTTTCTGCACACAACACTGGCCGTTCCGTTCACCGCGTCTCCTCCAAACTCTCCCGTCAGCGAAGTGCAAAGTGAACCTGGATTCGTCACTAAAAACGACCCTATTCCATGCTGAGTCCATCTCAGGTGTCGTGCCCAGAGAAGCCGTTGACCTCAGTGTAACTGGGTTAAAATTGGTCCATGATATGACCGGGGTGCATGGAGACTAGCAGTGTGCTGGCCATTACGTATGGTTTGGGCAGTCACACGACCCCTAAACAATTTATTCCTAGTGGACGTTGCAGTGAGAAATCTATTACACAAATGACATAAAACGATTTGTCGGTCTTCTGCATGTGTCATGTGTCGCCACACGTGGTCTACCCGAACGAGGTCGGTCTGCTGAGGTGCCAGTTTGTTGGAGACATGTCCGAAGATCATGGATAGTCCGTCGACTACATCCCATTACCCTGGCAACATCAGTGACCGACATTCCTGTATTCAACATGCCAATGGCACGTTCATGTTGAATGTTTGACAGTCGTGACATTGCAAATCAACCGATAGTGTGCTAATCTGGGCTCAATTGCACGTGTCTCATAAGGTCACGCGACTAGGAACACAAAGAAACACGCTTTATCCTTGATGTATGCTCGCACGAACTGCATGCTTTTGCACGTTGGAGTTGATGTGTGTCATGATGTCTTTGACAACGTATTTACCTCTAATAATAATAAGTTTCAAGAAAATATTTAGAAATTTATGAGGGTGAAGTTTCTTTTTTGACTGGGTATCTTGTTTTTCTCATAAAAAAAGGCTGTATACAATAAAACTTTAACTGATAACTTGTCCTTTATAGTTTGCAAACTCTTGGACTGCTCCCTGGCTCCATTGACATCTGGGCATTTTTAAACTTAAGTCAAAATGTTTAAGGGCCTTCAAATTTCTCAGTTTTGAATTTAAACATATAATATTCGGGCATTATTATAATAACCCTTCGAAGCCTTGGAAGGGATGGAGGTAGAAATCGAGCCCCCTCTCTCTACAGTGGAAAGCCAACCACCACTACCTACTGCTAGGAAAAAAACCTGCCGATGACGACTATCTGCGGCAGGTCGACACCAAGCATTATCACCCGTGGTTGTTTCATCACAGAACAGGCAGTGATGGTAGTAGACCAATGCGCAAACATAAACATTAGTTTTTCTTAATGATTTCACATAGTTTTAAACATATTATTTACAACGTTTTGATGCAAAACTAAACATTTTAATATATTGACATCTTTTAGCATTTATTGTCAGTTCAATTTGTTTTTCTTTGGATGGTCTATGCCAGGGGCACAACATTGCTGACGAAGTTGTCGTCGGGGCTGTTTAAACAGATTGGTCTGTATCGTGATGTTAGTTTGCATAAATTATTGTGGATAGCTCTAAACATAATTTTAAACAGAATATTTACAATTTTAAGATCCAAATTTTAGAGCTGAAATACCACTGAGTGTGGCGTAAAACACTAAGCAATCAATATAATATTCGGGTATTATTATAATAACGTTAGTAAGTAATTAAAAGTATCAAATCAAATCTAAATTTTGGCTTAAGACAGAAAATGCTTTGTGGAATCGGACCCTTGTACAACACTGCCACAAAGGGACGCTGTTGAACAGCCAATTAATGTACTGAATGAAGCGAGGGTTGGTCCCCTCTCTCCGAAGCCATCAACAAGTAAATCTCTTGTGTCGGAGACGTTTTCTCTCGAGAACCGCTTCGACGCCTTGGAAGGGATGGAGGTAGAAATCGAGCCCCCTCTCTCTACGGTGGATATCGAACCACCAATCTTGCCTTTTCTGAAATTCGATTAAAACAAAATGATTTAGTTGTACCTCAAAATTGAGTTTTCACAGCCACCTCCGGACTTGATTTGACAAGATTGCTGGTGATGTTGTCATCAAGTCTCTTGAAGGTAGCTATGTGTATCATAGAATCAATGTAAATTATTAAAATTGCCAGAAGTTTTAACGCAATATTTACAATTTTTATATCCAAATTTGAACTATATAATATATTTTTAATACTTTTGTATGATATATTGACATATTTAATTTTTTTAACACTTGTGTATGTCCTATTCAGTTCATTTTTTATTCTCCTTTTGATGTTAATGGTTAAGGGTGCTTCTGATTGAAGTTGTCTTCAATTGTGGATAATAAAAATAAATTGTAAACATGTGGCGTAAAAAAAACACTCTAAGCAATCTATAAATCAAGCTATGCCCTCGGCCGTGGCTTAGGGGATGCGAGTGCGCTTACGAATCCTACTACTTGGATGTACTCGTCGCCGTTCCGGTCCGTCTGTCGACCATCAGGTATACGAGTGATCGCGGGGGGAGGGGGGATTTTTACGACGTTTTCTCCCGGTTGCCACCGTACCTAGGCAAGGAACACTGGGAAGTGGACAATCCGTCGTCATATAAGTGAAGTATCCTTAAGTACGACATTAAACATCAAACAAACTGAATCAATCTAAATCAAAAAATCTTTTTTTTTAAATTAAGCCATACTATATATATTGACATATTTAATTTTTTTTAACACTTTTGGATGTATCCTATTCATTTCATTTTCTTTCTCTTTTTGGTGTTTTAAGGCTGAAAACAGAAATACCAATGAATGTGACGTACAACACTTATCAGTCCCTTCTTTTCAGGATGAAAAGGGAATATCAGGGAGACGATGTATATGCACTGTTTGATGCTCATTGGTAACCTGACTGCTTTGTTTTTTCTGGAAAGAGGGACTTGTAGAAAATAAGTGATCCTCCTAATATATGTGAAATACCTTTTTTGAGCACGTTTAAAGCAGTAATTAGTCTATGACGCAACCAGACAATCTTTCAAAGATCAATTTTGAATTTGAACAACAGGCGAAAAGTTAATAAATCATTGAACTTTTTATGTTTTAAAATGGATGAAATTGTACACAAACTTTATGCAATCTATTAGGGCCTGCCAATTTAGTGATTCGTATCAAACCATATTTCTGTGTCCTAAAGACAACAGAGATGTTTCTTTTAAAGGTAAGATCTAGATAAGAGATGTATTGTCTCGCAGTCCCTATACGTTTCGATGAAAACAAACGGGATGCCTCTGTTCGAAGAGCTAAAGGGTAATGGGAAGCAGATTTGTTTGTGATGTTCTGTATTTATGTCCGTCGTCATATAAGTGAAATACCATTGAGTACGACGTTAAACACCAATCAAACAAACAAACAAACAAACATTTTTTACTGGCAGGCATGAGGTTTTATTTATTCTATAAATATTTAAAATGTTACGTTACAAATTATGTGTTGCTCGCACAACGCATCAATCCTTTTTATTACATTTCCTATGACTTTTCCTTATAGTTTCATTAATATTATATAGTTAAAATTTGCATTTTCTTATTCATAATTAACATAATTCAAAGAGAATGGTAAATTCAAAACTAAAGAATATGTATAGAAAATGCTTTAGTTCATATTTCAAAATCGATAATGGAAAGGGTACCTGGCTTTAATTGCTTACAATTGTTTTTAACAAGCTTAGGCGCCTCTACTCTTTCGGAAACAGTGGTGGTATTATTTGGAAAAGAGCAGTTTAAGAGCCGGCTGAAGTCAGTCACCAGTACCCAGTTTCTTAGTCAAATGAAGCTAGTTCCAAGTTACCAGTTCTTTATTTGCCTGAAGTTAGCTTGGTTTAGGTCAACTGACAAGTGGATCGATTTACGTTGTCATTTCGCTAGGAAACAAGCGACTTACCGTTGATTAACATATATTAGGAAATAAATCCAGCAAACGAATATTCATGACAAGTAAGAATTGTGTTTCCCACACGTCCCGCTGTTGTCTTCAGTCTATAGACAAATATATTTGGTTGGCATAGTATACAATAAAATAAACAGATATGAAAACAATTTTAAAAGAATTTCAAGTTTTAAAAGTTTAACCAAATCCGTGAAAAAGTTAAAAACTTATATAAATATCATTTTCGTTTTGAGACCTGTACGGTAATCGAACTCACGACCCTCAAAGCTGTCTATAGTGACCGGCATGTGTTGCTGGTGATGTGTTGCCTTGTCATGAATTCCATTCCCTGTAAAATTAAAGGAACAATTTAACGATTTGTTCAAACAAAAAAATGTTATCCTAAATAACAAAAATATTGTTTTACATCGATAAAGTAAGGTAATCGAAACCAAGAAAAGTAACAGAAATCCTCCCTTATTTTATAATAATCTAGCAGGACATGGAGAAATAAATTTAGTCCTTACTGCAAAAAATTTAATTCCATGTTAATAATGACAAATGGTTGTATTTATGGGGAATTAGACCAAGTAACTTATCAGAAAGAATCATATCTGTAAATCAGTAGAAACTGGAAGTGCATTAAGGCTGCGAAAGTTAAGCATGTGAGTTGTGGTCTAAATTGTTAACTTGCTAAAAAAAACACTCACTTAATGGATTTTATTCAACTTAATGGAATTTCCTCGAGTCACTTTGACTGGCGATGCCAGGGACATGAGCATGATATGGACTCAAACTCAAAGTTGTATATGTATCATTTTATCAAAAGTCTAGGCTGCCATGTAATCATATGGACTCAACAAAATTAAAGATATTTTTTTAATATATAAAATGCTGCCTTTACCGCAACTTTTGGGTTTAACATACCCCACGCAATGTCGAACCTTAATGGCGACCTGCTTTCTGATTAAGATGAGAACCGTATTTGTCTTGTTTATGACTCATTTTTACACACGTTACGATTGTATACCATCACGATATTTTTCAACAGTTGTGATACTCTATTAAAAGGAAACATCGGCTCTTTCAAAGGATACTCGTGGAGACCAATAACCGTGACTGGCATTTGTGCTGGACACACATTGCCATCAAGTTTGTCATATTGTAATTTGTCATATGTACATTTGTGGAAGCGATACGGATTCAATATTATCTGTATTTGTAAAGATCATGACTGTCACTCATAAGGACTACAGACTTGTTTAATAAAAATAGTCCCCAAGTAATCCGACAGTGGCATCATGGTGCTGTAACACAAATAGGCTGTTGTCCTCTAAACTGTAACTATAAATAACACAAATCAATACTACGCCAGGTTTCAGGATCTAATGAACACCTTGGGGCTCACGTGGCCACCTGTCCTGTCAAGTAAGGAATATACTGGACACTGACACGTTTGAAAAACAAAGATTTGCTTGTAGCGTTAATTGAGTTTTCGTTATAATATGTGATCTTATCAGTCTCAACACCCAAAATGGGATGTCTGTGAAGTTAGTCTGCGATTGGCAGTTAGCAGTTAGCTATTCGCCAGGGACCACTCTTATTTATCAACAAATTAACAACTCAAATAAGGCAGTCAAAACAGATACAGAATTGCAACATTAAACATATAAGGTACCATAATACATCAAAATAATCTACCTCCGCCGTACGGCGGTGGAATACTGAATAGCAGTCTGATTCATATCTTCCATAATTTAACAGATAGAGTTTTAACATTTGATAAACAAAGTAGTACTGGCAAGCCCTACTTTACGGATTAATACATTTTGTTCTCCGCGGTACGGCGGTAGAATACTGGCGTATTTTCCAATAGCTAACTGAATAGCAGTCCGGTTCGTATCTTCTGCAATTTAAATGCTAGCGGCTTTATATTTGACACACAAAGTAGTACGGACAAGCCCTACTTTGCGGATTAATACATTTTGATCTGCGCCCTACAGCGAAAGAAGACTGGCGTATTTTCCAATAGCTAACTGAATAGCAGTCTGGTTCATATCTTCGTCAATTTTAATGATACAGGCTTAACATTTGATACACATAGTAGTACTGACAAGCCCTACTTTACGGATTAATGCATTTTGTTCTCCGCCGTAGGGCGGTGGAATACTGGCGTAATTTCTAATAGCTAACTGAATAGCAGTCTGGTTCATTTCCTCCTCAATTTAAATGATACAGGCTTAAGATTTGACACATATAGTAGTACTGACAAGGCCTACTTTACGGATTAATACATTTTTTTCTCCGCCGTACGGCGTTGGAATACTGACGTAATATCGAATAGCTAACTGAATAGCAGTCTGATTCATATCTTCCATAATTTAAACGATAGAGGCTTAACATATGACACGCAAAGTAGTACTGGCAAGCCCTACTTTACAAGATAATACGTTTTGTGGTCCGCCGAAAGGCGGTGGAATACTGGCGTATTTTCCAATAGCTAACTGAATAGCAGTCTAGTTCATATCTTCGTCAATTTAAATGATACAGGCTTAAAATTTGACACACATAGTAGTACTAACGAGCCCTACTTTACGGATTAATACATTTTGTTCTCCGCCGTACGGCGGTGGAAAACTGGCGTAATTTCTAATAGCTAACTAAATAGCAGTCTGGTTCATTTCTTCCTCAATTTAAATGATACAGGCTTAAGATTTGACACATATAGTAGTACTAACAAGGCCTACTTTACCGATTAATACATTTTGTTGTCCGCCGTACGGCAGTGGAATACTGGCGTAATATCGAATAGCTAACTGAATAGCAGTCTGATTCATATGTTCCATAATTTGAACGATAGAGGCTTAACATTTGACACACATAGTAGTACAGACAAGCCCTACTTTACGGATTAATACATTTTGTTCTCCGCTGTACGGTGGTGGAACACTGGCCTAATTTCCAATAGTTAACTGAATAGCAGTCTGGTTCATTTCTTCGTCAATTGAAATGTTACAGGCTTAAGATTAGACACATATAGTAGTACTGACAAGCCCTACTCTACGGATTAAAACATTTTGTTCTCCGCCGTAGGGCGGTGGAATACTGGCGTATTTTCCAATAGATAACTGAATAGCAGTCTGGTTCGTATCTTCCGCAATTTAATTGATAGAGGCTTTATATTTGACACACAAAGTAGTAGCGACAAGCCCTACTTTACGGATTAATACATTTTGATCTCTGCGGTACAGCGAAAGAATATCTAACTACATGGGAGTCTGGTTCATTTCTTCGTCAATTTAAATGATACAGGCTTAAGATTTGACACATATAGTAGTACTGACAAGCCCTACTTTACGGATTAATACATTTTGTTCTCTGCCGTACGGCGGTGGAATACTTACATAATTTCCAATAGCTAACTGAATAGCAGTCTAGTTCATATCTTCGGCAATTTAAATGATAGAGTCTTAACATTTGACACACAAAGTAGTAGCGGCAAGCCCTACTTTACTGATTAATACATATGGTTTTCCGCGGTACGGCGATGAAATATTGGCATAATTTCCAATAGCTAACTGAATAGCAGTCTGGTTCATATCTTCCTTAATTTAACTGATAGAGGCTTAACATTTGACACACATTATAGTACTGGCAAGCCCTGCTTTACGGACTAATACATTTTGATCTTCGCCGTACAGCGATGAAATACTGACATATATTAATATCCCCAATCGTGAAATGTGACCTGAAATCATGTTGAGAGTAAAAATATCAGAATTCCATTGTCAAAATTTCCTTGACTACGAATATTCACAAAGGGTTAGTTTGACATGCAGCAGTGATGACAATGGACCATTATTTAACTATTCGCAAGTCTGATAGAAATCTATTGAGAAATCTTCAAAGACCTTTACTAAATCTAGCCACAGCACACTCTGAGCGAACCGAAAATCTAACAGAAAAACCAGAAGGCAATTCCGGGGATTATTGGCTCATTTTGTTGAACTATTTTTTTCAAAAGAAGTGTGACACATTACTTCCAATCGTGATTTGTAGTTCTCTGTTGCCATAGTTGGGAATTCTATGAGCCACTTACCTGCTTGTGGGATTGGCGGAAGGGGTTTTACTTCATCACAGAAAAGTGAATGACATGCAATAAGATCCTCTTTATATCCT
>JAVFBW010196405.1:0-10099 GCA_034783835.1 Mopalia ciliata
TGTTAAAAAAGATTGAATTACTTCAAAGAATTGTTCATGAAAGAGGTAAACCTGACTTAAAAACGATCAGAAATACATTTTGACTGTTTTCGCTGCTTTCATTTTTCAGTGTACCATACTTGGGAAAATGCATACTTCCCGGCTGTTATTTTACCTACAGCACTGATGTTTTGCACATTTTATCTCAACATATAAAACTAAAAAATAGTCATTCAAGTTTTTGTAGTTTTTTAGATATAGTTATAAGAAATTGAAATTTCACTATTTTGACTCATTTAAACAATTTTTTTTTTACCTTTAGTACAATATTACAAGAAAAATAAGACAAGCAGCAAAAAACAGCTGAATTACCGTTTTTTGCTCCATATATTACTGAACAGTTGATGTAAATAACGTAAAAGAAGTAGCAATTTGAAAACGATGCGGCAAAAATTTATTTTTTATGCAAGTTATTTTTTTCTATAAGTTTTAGAAAAAAATACTTTACAAATTATTGTTCCAAAGAAAAAGACGATATATGTACATGTGTTGCTAAATTCACAGTAGTTTAGAGTAAAAAGGCGATATGTTAGAGTGTTTTTACATTAGAGTAAGGGTTAGAGGTTAGAGTATCCCTAAGGAATTATTTCACCATACCAAGGAACACGTATTGCAATTATTTATTGGGGTTTATATGTCACCGAATTGAAATGAACAATATGTGGATGTGTGAAATAACGTGTGATCCATACAAGTTAGCGTAATAACAATCACAATTGTACACATGTGTCAATCTTTGTATATCGAGGGCTTAAAATCAGACCTGCCCATGTACATATTTGTCAGTTGTATTACCTCCCACATACCCGGGTGTCAATGAGGACAAAATCCAAGCATTCACTTTGACAAAACTTTTTCTAAAATCACTACGCCTCCGCCGTATATAGGCGGATACGGCGGAGGCTGATAAGATGGCTTTAGTACTTGGTATAATGATGTTATAGCGAAGACAAAACTTTTGGAATTCTATTTTCCCAAAATGTAATTTTTTAGACACAGGCCGATACGGTTTTAAGCCTTCGATATATAAATCTAAGTTAAGCTTTATTTAAAGATAAAGAAAATATATGAATTACATTGATTGTTTTTATTTTATTTTATTAAATATATTTCGGACAAGAAATGTTTAAAATTCCTGGTGTTATTTCACAACACCAAACACTTTCCAAAAATAGGAATATGAAACGCAAACAACATAAGTTTCACACTGCCGTGACCTGTAATACGAGAACGCCAAATGTCTCAAGTTATGATGATAATAATCGTCCGTTTTGTGCCGAAGTATCAAAACCCCAGCCACCCCAAGCACACAAATTAAAACGAATGAGTAATAACACGCTAAAGCAGCTGTAAACTGCTGCGTGGGCACAAAGGTCGTTTTAAAAGCGCTATCGGTCTTAAGCTTCGTTTGGTAAGGATAATTTAAGAACGTTACGGTATATGTGGTTAAGTGTAATTACCATCACTGCAGAGTAGTAAGTGTTTGAAACGCTAGGCAACCCAAATAAATCTGACTGTTTTGCTATTGGATACTTATTCTGACCCCAACTCGACCTCTGCCTAGAGACTTGCTTATGTCAAAAACAAGCTCAGTGGTTGACTGCTGCGAGTAGCAACCAATCTAGGGCATATTACCAGCATATCTTATAATTGAAACACCCTTGTGTGCAGCGATAAACACCAATCAATCGAGACACCAAAAAAAAAGAACAAAAAATAAAATTACTCGCCTGCTAAAAAGTCTATAAAAAATGGTTTGTTTTTTTCAACAGAAGTTGTGCAACACGACCCGCGAAATAATTTACACATGACCCGAAAGCCTGCGGTAAAATGTCTATTCAATTAGTAAGAATGCAGTGATATTAACTAATTTATATATAAACTGCTAATCCTGGACAACCATGTCTTATTTTTCCAACCAAAGCACAACGTTTCAATAAAAATACCCATGCCAGTTGCAGATTGACTATGAAGTGGATATGTTAAATGTTATATTGATGTACAAGTATAAAAGTGGTTCAATAAACAACGTAATATCCAAATGCATGGTGTGGAGAAAAAACATAGATAAAAAACAAAGAGGCCAAGTGATTAGATTACATAATGTGCTATAAGCTTGTGTTGGGAATTTATAATAAGATAAGACCTATACAAGTTTAGAGGTGTAGCGGAGGTCACGGCTACTATATAACTAACTGCAGCGTGGTAGGACTGTAATAGGGAGATATACAGGACGAAATTAAATACTATAGTATGGAGATGCAGGTGGAATGGCCTAAATGTGAAAATTGATAGTGAAATGATAATTATTTAACTAAATTGCGCAAGTGTTATAATAAGAGTGGGCCTACACAAGTGTCGAGGTAACGGCTACTGTATAACTAACTGCAGCGTGGTGGGATTACAATAGGGAGATATACAGGACGAAATTAAATACTATAGTATGGACATGCAGGTGGAATGGCCTAAATGTGAAAATAATTATTTAATTAAGTTACGCACATTATGTCCAATTAATTCTGGGCTATTACAAACTGATGCTTCACATATGATTCAAAGAAACATAAATATGACGTAGAAATATGGATGACTGGTTGTTGTTAATGTGGAAACAAAAATAATAGAATATCGCCTGTAATTCTGGTTGCGGGATTCATTCGTCTCTGTTTAGTTCAGGTTTTTAAAAACTAGTGTAATATTTTGTCATGAATAGTGTACCATTTTTCAATGAATTATTAAGAAAGTCTGTGTACAGCTTCTGGCTTAAGGTGATATGCAATCAAAATACCTTGCTGACGAATATTTCTGTTCTACGCATTCAATCTTTTGTAAACGTGGGATAAGCGACTATTTATACCATGACATCAGAATAATATGAATATTCATCAATAATTCATTGTACATGTGTATCATTGTCTCCGAAATAAAGATATTCTTATTATATAATATAATATTTGACCTCCTGTCCACTAGCTTTGTTATTTATGTTGATTCCCCACAGTGTATACATTATGGTATTTTAGTTTTATTTATTAAACTACTTTAATGTTTGTACATGTATATTAACTATCTGTAAAAAAAAAAACCTTAATTTACATGCTTACAATTTGTTGTATTTTAAAACAGAACAGTTTATTTCCTTCAATGAGTAGAAGTGCGGGTGCTTTTCACCACATTTGTGCAGGCAATTTGGTGGAAAAGAATCCTGAAAATGGTAAGGATGTTTTGAAACTATATGTTTACTTTGAAGACAAATCGGTCATCTTATTTTCTAGATGCATTTGGATACATAATAAATTCTGGAAAATGGTAGCCATTTTTACAGGCAAAATTTTTGTTATCTCTATATTTAAAAATAAATAAAAATAATTTATTTTTTGTTATTCAACTTTTAAATGCATTTTACTGAACTTTATTTATTATCGTTCAATTCTTGATAAATGATTTGGGGCAAATTAGGAACGTAGCTGCATTACTTCATATTTATTAGTTTATACCTATATCGGTTGATATTTCGGGTGGTACTCAATATTGGTCTATATTCATATAAATATCTAGCGTTGGATAGAAATGACCAATTAAATCAATTACATGCTGTTACACGGTTTGTGAGTGGAAAATCGGAGCGAGTGGAGAGATTTTTCGTGGCTCTTAAACCTGGCATTTGATTAAGGTCTTTTGAAGCCGGATGTGTATGAAACAGTATAGTCGTTTCGGAATTTCTAGAAATACTAAGTTTACTTAGGTTAAATAAAGCTCAGCTGTCCACAGTAAACTAATAACTTATCAAGGGTTTAGTAGTAGCGCTTTGGTGACCCATTTTCATGACCTACTTCACAGAATGTCAGCATTACCTCAGGAGCTCCGGCGTGGCCTCTTTCACAAAAAACTCGTACGACATTAACATCTCGTATGATATTTGTACGTCTATTGTTTAACCTGACAAAATTTTATCGCACGATGTTTTTTTGTCGTACGATATTTTGTGGCAGAGGGTCCTCATCTTAATTATTCAAGGGTCTGTTGTCCGCATAACTGTTTTAGCTATAGTGCATAGCTTTATGTGCTTACCGCACCATGCACAAATCCATTCAAGGTTTCGCGAAGAGCTAATCTACAGAGTTAATTTAATTTAATTCTTTAATTATGTATTTAACGAGGATTGTACACAGACGTGAGGCCAATCGGTACTATTTCGGCACTATACAATTCCCTTAAGCTACGCGCATATGTTTAGTCTATACGAATATTTCCCCAAAACAGTCGTGGTCACATACGTGTTTTATTTCATTTGAAAACAGTTCTTTCCACACCAATTATATTGGGCTCACGGTCCCAACATATACAGTATACTAAAGAAAGCAAAATAGTTCAAATATTGGATGTTAATACACAGGGATGTAATAATAGGCCAAAAACAAAATAGTCCGAAACATTGTGAACACAAAAGGTAGCATCATTTTCACAAACAAAATTTTATGGAAAGCTTACCTGACCCCTTACAACGGTTAACCACAGAATAAAAGCGTTCAGAATGATCAAACCCCTCATCTTGCGACCCGCTATCCCTCTCTGTACTTCGTAAACAAGTCAGAGACTGCCCTGGTGGACTTGGTTCCGATTACCAATGAAGGCCAAATGCAGTTTGAGGCCGTTACAGGGTACTAGCCAATGAAATAAATGGGTTAACAGCTAAAAGTTCACACAGATATTTAAGTTGGCACGGTCTTTCGCAATCTTTTGTTTTGCTAACTTCCTGCAATGGGAGGGTACGTGACGCCGAACCCAGAAGGTTTACAGCTTTAAAAACCTGGGCAAACGTAACCTTTAACCTTCGCCTACTGTTACGACGATTATCCACTATACTAACGTGTATTCATGCATGAACAGTAATCCGACCAATCAGGTGAAGACTAGAACGTCCGTCCAATAACGTTTCCTCAACTATGGCGCGTATGGAAGAGTGCCAGTTATACATTAAATTTAAGGTTATTTCACTTAAGACTGTGGCATTTCGATGGGTGAAGAATAAACCCACCGACATCATTGGCAACAAAGAGTGAGAGGGATACAAGCAACATTAGAGCACAGGATTTAAAAACCGGTGTAATTTCAGACATCATTACGTCACTACAAATTGACTTCCATTATACAGTGTATACAATATACGACACGCTGGTGAAACGGGAAGCTGTTTAACAGTTGTTACTGTTAGCTAGAAATGTAAGAGATGTGATCAAATCTGTTAGCGATCATTGCAGTGAGCAGCTTATATGCGCTTATGGTCTGCACCACGTTTCTTTATACAACAGATTAGCCCAGAGTTTCTTCCAAAAAGCCAATGATTGGTCAGTTTGCAATGATTTGTATGGTTTGTTTTATTACCGAGTGTTTAACGTCGTACTCAAGGGTATTTCACTTATATGACGACGGATTGTCCACTTTACACTGTACACAGCCTTATTCCGGGAGGAAACCTCGTAAAAACAACCCCCGCGATCGCCGGAGCCACAACATGTGACTCGCTCATATACCTGATGGTTGTGAGACTGACTGACTCGAACCCGTGAACGGTAAATCGAAGCATGTTCAGTTCAGGAAGCGCACTCTCTATCACTCAGCCACGGCTGCGGGCAACTTGAGATATGAAAAAGCTTGTTTTATCACAGTTTTGTCTTTTGTATCTTTGTAACAAATTTCCAGAAGTCGATTTTCATTATAAAATTACTATTAGCAAGACAAAACAGATAGCAGATGCAATGAATGATAGTCACAGCGGTCATTTGAACAATATCGCTGATCCAAGTGTTGTTTCAAATACAATATCAGATTAGTTTGTAGATTTCAGAACCACAACTTCCTAACTGATTTTCTCAAAAAAAGATTTCGAGCAGCATATGTCTCTGTACTGAAAGCGTAATAATTCCGTCAAATTTTGAGATAATTTTGGTATCATTTTAAAGTTTAAACATTCTGCTTCCCAATGGTGTATGTAACTCAATTCTTCAATTTGGCGACATGTGAATAATTTTGTGGTGTCGGGTCACATATTATCCCAAGACATATTCAATTGTATACATAAAATAAATGAAGCGAAAATTTAAACTGTATATAAATGTGTATAGCGAATCGGTAAAACGGAAATGACAAGGTAAAATTATTCACAAGATGTCCTCCTTCAATATATATTAAAATACGTCCCGCGATCAAAAAACGATCTTTAAAGATTTTACATGTGTTCTGTTCAATTCCTGATGAGGATGGGAAGACAGTTAAATAATCCTGAGCCATTTTATGATGTTCGAGATTCTATTAAAATTGATTTCTATGCAGCTGTAGCATGTTTAAACGAGGAATACTGGGTTTAGACAGCTAAACCGCTTCCAGATGTAGGCCTACATGCATCTTCCCAAAACAAAAGGGAAATGAGGACGTGAAGATCGTCGTATCAAGCCTCTTTTTAATTTCTATATTGCTTCATACACTTAAAAACTGAGTAAACTGTAGTCTACAACAGTTACTTTCGAGTGACGTCTCTTAAAGCCCACCCAATCTTATGATATCGTAGCTTTCATTAGCAAAGTAAACGGCGGCATCAACATTGAAGTCTTCACATCATCGCAGACACAATTATAGATATTGGTGCTACACTTGTTTGTCACGATTAGTAGACGGCTTTCTGATTGGCTTTTTGTTTCCACAATAGTCCAATGAAATCTGTGCCGCGTTTTTCTTATATAAATTGTGGCAAGGGTGAAACACTGTTAGTCTGTTCTTCTGCATTTTGTCCATTGCCTTGGGAAGATGGTGTGCATGATGCAAATAGAGACAGTGTGCGGGTTAAGAGAGTGTGAAAGAACTCACGACAAATCGGCTTTTAGTTGCCTCTCATTCCCTTCGTCTGTTAACTCACAGAGAGCCAGGAAACGCATGAAGCTCCCAAAATCAGTAGCCTAAAACCTTTCGTGCAGACGGGCGTTTTTCGCTGCAAATTGGTGTAAGATACAGAGTTCTGTAAGTCTGATAGTCTATCTATCATACAATGTAGCCGTATAGCTAGAAACAGAGTTAGAGTGCACATAACTGTAGTTACACTTTGTTTGTTTTTTCACTTTTCGGCTATTATGGGTTTAATTTAAACTGTCCAATAATATTTGATAAACTAAACTTCCTGACACATTTGATATGCAAACGAGACTCGAAATCGCCAATAAGTCATAATAATAAAACGGAAATACGGTTCAAATAACTGTTTCTAACCCGCCATTTTTCTCTCTTTCACTTCGACAGTAGACTTGGAATTTTAGTATAGAATGTCTTGGGGCCCGTTTCACAGAGCGATCTTAGCTTACGCAAAACGTAATTACCATGACGACCAGTGTTGAGGACATAGCGTTGCCATGACAGTTACGTTTAACGTAGGCTAAGATCGCTTCGTGAAACGGTGCCGTGTAACTTGCACGTTTTAGGCGTGTCTATTTAGCCGTTAAGTCTACTTAAGACTCAGGGCACCGTTTCATAAAGGGATCTTAGCCTACGATAAACGTAACTGTCATGGCAACGCTATGTCTTCAACACTGGTCGTCATGGTAATTATGTTTTTCGTTAGCTAAGATCGCTTTGTGAAACGGGTCCCAGAAGCTAAGTGTAAGTAAGTTTGTCAAAACTGTGTACATATGTTGTATTAACAAAAACTGGTGACAAAAACAGAAGCTACATCATCAAAGCCAGTTGGCTAATGAACGATTTGTAGTTTCGTAAAAACACCAGCTAAACCTCCCGAGAATCTTCGTTACTGTTGTTTCTTCACTTCGCTCTGCATCAAACTCGTCAGTACATTTTTTTTCACCGGGAGCCTAGTTACCAGATTAAAACATCATTGCTTAGTAAATCAACACTAGAATAAACCTTGCAAATTCCGTATGACTTTAGAGTACGCGAAAGTAGTTTATACTCTGAACCCAAAACTGGGGAAAACTTCACAAAACAACTTAAAAAATGCATTGTTTCACGTCCAAAATGATGTGCGCAGTATATCTATAAAGACTTCCGTGTGGTATAATAATTACTCCGATCGGACATTGGCTGTTATGGGTCATACAGTAAGAGTGCAGAAAAAGGGTAATAAGGCCGAGATTACAATTGTCTTGACTATTTATCCCTACTGTTAGCGTTTAAAGCTACCACATGCCAATACGGACGACAATACTTTACAAAAACAGCACCAACATACAGGCGCTACTAATGACCCTAGTTATTTTTAGCGACTGAAGGCAGCTTTAATCGATATCACAATTCGGCATATCAAACTAAGTACATATAAACACGCCTCAGGTTTTTAAGCGTCTCAAATGTCTCGCGTACACAACACTAGTGAATGACGAATATTTATATATGTATGTGTAATAGATTATAAACAAGGTGATTATTTACCTAACTAACAGTGTCAGCCTTCATTTAAGACTAACTGTCGTACGGTGCTGGACATGTGGTAATCTGACAAAATTGTGTACCGGTACCAAAAAGACGTCGATTGATTGGCTTAGAATTAGACCAATCACAGAGATTCTGTTGGTAATTGCAATTTTTTTTTTGTTTTTCCCTCTTTAACAGCCACGTAATGTGTCTTTGTGTTTAATAAACAACGAATTGAGAAAGTGACCTCTCGTGAACCTGCAGTGACTGACACCATGAAACTTTTAGCTGCGACAAGAAAATAGAAGTCTAACACCAGTTTCAGTAATTCCTATCACAGTAATTGACATTCTCTGTGTTAAACGTGAACTTGAACAAGGCAAGTCTATTACTCTTGACAAATTTGGTCGTTTGTGTTGCTTGTTTCTCTGTTGTCCAAATAAGATATCGAAAATATACTTCATCAGGAGCAAAGACACTGAATGACCGTATGACGAAGTTTTGAGATTAAATATCCTGTCTGTCTCAATTTAAATTTGAACATATTTTTAATTTCTATTTATTACTGTTTCTTTCAAAGCGAAATCGCTTTTTTTTTTTTAAATCTATCGCCTTGTCAAGGTTATGACCTTGCTCTTCATCCCGACACCTCTCGACTTTCAGTTGATCTCTCGTGAAGCCAATTTAACCAGTTAGCACTTTGCCATCAAGATCACGTTACCTACAGTTCATCTAGATCTTTTCCTTTCATCAATGTCTTCGGACAACTCTGAAAAAATAATCAGATTATTGCTATTAGTCATAACAAATTACGCATTTTTATCTTTTTTATTAACTCCATCAATTTCTACATGGGATGTAGCCTATACCCTAGCCCAAACTTTGTAGTTATAAGTTTGGCCTTTTTAAAAATAAAAAAAAAATTGGATATTCGACTAGCAAACACATAGTCTATATGCTGCCTGTTACTAGCACACTGAATATGGCTAATTCCTCCGTCTTAGCCTTACGTCCGACCTATCTCAACCCATGGTGAAAGTTGGAAATTGATCCGCCGCTATGGCCGGCCTCTCAAAAAATATATCCGATTTTTCTCTGATTTTTTTTTTGGATAGAAAAATCACAATAATCAAACTTCTACTTTCTATTCCGACGTTTAAATATAGTTTTATTTGAGTTTCTCGCCCGAGTTGACACGTATAAGTTATCTCCCTTTGCAATAACAAGATTGAAACCGTCAAAAAAGAAATATTGCAATGGTTTCAGTGTATCTAGAAAAAATAAGAGAAAAATCAGAAATAGTTTTTTTTGAAGCCGGCCATAGTGTTCTATCGATTTCCAAGTTTCACCATGAGATTAGATAATCGGGACATAGGGCTAAGACAGAGGAATTAGCCCTAGCATTGTGCTAATGCTGCAACCTCAATGCACACGAAATAACAGGACTTTAAAAACGAAAGTATTTTAGTGACTGGATAAAAAAAAAACACATGTGGAAAAACAATAACATTGTAAGTTTGATTGAAATTCAGACACTGATAACATTAGTAAAGACTGCAGATACTCACATTGAACAGGTTTTCCTTTGAGTAATTTACTGTCTGTTTGGCATGTTACAATGTACGTTTGTTGCATGGTCTTTAGT
>JAVFBW010196416.1:0-10099 GCA_034783835.1 Mopalia ciliata
CCACGGCTAGAGGGTTTGGTTACACCGCACGTTATATTTTGCAAAAAAGACATGGCCCGGTTATCGTATAGTTACTTTTCTGATAGGTTAATTTTTAAAAAATATTTCGAAAATGAAATCGAAACCAAATCCAAAACCTATCAATTTATTTACAAAGAAATTATTTTGAGGTTTTATTTGTTGACATTTAAGAAAAATAAAATAGAATTTAAAATTGATTATACTTGGTGTAGAACATTGCAACAGACGTTTTTAAAATATCTCCAGTCCAACAACAACTTGAACTACAATGAAAACAATAATTTATAAATTTATTTACAAATAAATTATTTTGGGGTTTTATCTGTTGAAATTAGAAAGTATTCAGTCCTTATTTCAATAGTCGCTGAAACTATATCAAGTCTTTTTATATAAGTCAAAGAAAACAGGTTTCACCTACATGAATCTGATTGGGTAACTTATTAGACACTTGGCATATGAATACTTTCAAATTTCAGCAAATAAAACCCCAAGTAATTTATTTGTATATAAATTTTTAGTTTTTGGGTTCGATTCAATTTTGAAATATTTTTTCTAAAAAATCAGAAAAGCAACTATACGATAACCGGGACACTTTTTATTGCAAAATATAGCGGGGCAGTGTAACCAGACCCTCAAGCCGTGGTCGACCAGAAATCGTGAGGAGTGTCTGGTTCACGCAAGACTAGCTGCCCCTGAGCTCGCCCTCACAACCGATTGCTAAAGTGTTTCAAAGACATTGAAACAAATGAAACAACCAAATTCCTATGTGGTACTCACCTGGAGCAGGTTCCTGTCTTTAAATGAGTACTCTAGATTTTCTTCCAATTTGTTCAGAGCTTTATGAAGCCTCAGGTGACAAATCAACACAGGTAACAGCATTGCATGCTGGGAAAGAAAAATAAAATTGACTAAATTTAATCGATGACCGATAAGCCAGTTTTAGGATGCATATGATAAAACATAGCATTCAAACGTGCAGTATAACAAAGCTATAGAGGGAAATCTGACTAAAATCCAGCCCTCTTTGCATGGCGATGCTATTTGCATCATAAAAACATCTTCTATCCTTCCTAATATCAAATTTATAGATTTCGGTGGGAATTAAAATTTTAAATATTTCACTACCAACGGGCAAAAAGCATTGAAAAGCCATATCGGCTCCTGATTCAGCAGTAGTCAATTGATTGGTGTTGTTAAATATTATTCAGTTGGCGTGTGCCATTCTGACATAGGAATTAACCAGTCAATTTATTTATGGTCTACTTTTATCATCGTATGTGTGTAAGATTTTTGTTTTTAATTAAAATCAATTTTAATTGTATGCATGCCAGTGTAGTGATGTCGTGCTGTGTTGTTTTTATTTTTTCAACCACTACGGCAATACATTAGACCTGCACGGTTTACATGGGATATATAATTCCATTATATTTCCCATGTTTAACAGAACTGTTTTTACTTAGTACTTTCCCCGCTATTTTTATAACAATAAAACGTATGCGACATATGACAGAAGTAAGATACCTTGATCCAATGACCTAGGTCATTGCCTTGATCTAGATATTTTTCCTATCGCTGTTCTTGTTACGTAACCGGTGAAAAAATGACTCAGTTTTGAACGATCAGATTAAGTGATGGTGTCTTCAATACCGTCATCAACAAATTTTTGGACAAACTTCTGAGCAGAATAAATGTTTATTAAGAACAAAATTAGTTTAATTGTGAGTGGCCATTTCGCCGATGTTCAGCACGTTGAAAAAGCGCACGTGCAACATCACTATGGAAACATCGGGTACTCTCAGCACAGGGATGGTTTATTGATAAAATAACTGTGACAGAACATGGCAGACCTGCTGACTAGATTATCTCCCTTTGAAATGTATGTGATTTGACTACCGAACGCAGCTTAACTTTATTGTTCAATACGTATGGATTTTTAAGATTGGGCGTATTCTACGATTAACGATGGGTTTTCAATAAACCTTCCATTTATAATAGATGCGTTTTGACTCATTTTAGATGCGTTTTTACGCCAAAACGCCCCTTATCTGGAGCACTGCATGGTGCCACCTGTTGGCCTCCTGGTGGCAAAGCCTTAATTTTGGTTCTGTATGTGGAATTCAAAACACTTTGTGGAATTTGAATCAAACTTAGTTGGTATGAGTGTTCCATTTGACAAGACAGAGTTAAGATATTCCACATGTCAAGATGCCGTGTAGAATTTTGTTTGGTGTACTTTTTGTCTACACATGCTGTCACCTGGTGGATTCTATTCAAATCCGATTTTAATATTCCATGTGACAAGATTTCTTGGAGCGTATATTGCGACTCACTTGAGCTCTTGTTTTTTTATAAGTTCGTCCTTGATTTTTTAAAATAATTTCTGAACGTTGTTTTTATATTTATTATAAGACTTTTCAAGGTGGGATAGACAAACAAATCCATTGGGGTCGTTCTTATCAATTTTTTTTAAATGAGCAACTGTTCACTAGTTCAAGTAGTATTCTACTGGGTCAACTAATTTATTGTTATTGAGTCTTCTCTTCATTGCACTTCGGAAATAAACCATGAAAAATGCAGTATACTTTTTACTGTTAGTCGTTATATATACATTCAGAAGGAACAGTTGGTTAAATGGTCACAGAGGTGAATATATAGGATATAATGCAAGGTTATATTCTACCTGAAGACCACAAAAATTGGGTTGATTATAGGATTGATTGGTGTTTAATATCGTGCTCGCCGGCATTTCAAGTATACGAAGCCGATGTATCCGACAGTTATTGTCACACTGATAGTCATTAAGTGTGCATTGCCGGTTTTACTACTCTTCCTCCAGTGCTAATCAAAGCATGCAGTCCACACTTAATTGAGGGCAGTTTAAACCAGGTGCTTGTACCTAAAGCTCCGAAACGTTACTCGTCAATAAATCCAGATAAGTTGTATATTTTTAACTGTCTTATTACGCTACTTTCCTTGCTTGTAAATGCCACTTAAAGAAGTTAACAAGAATGATTCTGCCCATGTATGTCACGACGTGTGACCAGGTAATGTTGAGTTAGTCGGTTCATTTCCCAACTCGCTTACCTAGCAGATTAGTGGGAGCTTTAACACCAATGGCAGGGTATCACCGCGGTGAGCAAAACATCTTTGAGCTTTTCACCATCTAAACACAGAACAGGCTGCCGATGAACTAAAGACGACACAAGTGGAAAGAGGAACCTCGCTTCTAGTGAAGACGACAAAATATAGGAATACAGACGACAAACTCGGTAGGCCTACACTAAAATGGCAGCTTGATGATGGCGAGATTAAATCTCGCCGATGCCTGTTCATATTTAAGTATGAGTTGTAAGTCTGTTAATACAACTTTTTACTTTATACCGCGGGTAGATGCAAATACGTATCTTATATAGACTATATAAAGTATATAGATATACCGCGGGTTATCTTGTATTAAATAAAATATTAAATTGTATAAAACTATTTAGTTCGATTAGTGTAACCGTTGTGTGTTTTTACTGGGGACTCCTGCACTACTGACTGATATTCTCTATACTCTGCTGACAACAAATATATTTATATAGGTGAGTTGCGAAGACTTTATGTCAGTCAAATTGTTTCCCACTTTACACGAGATTGTCCGCTCCTAACTGGTCGAGAACAGGGGCATTCCCCTCAACAGGAGAGGAATCAGAGGAGGCAATAGAACAAACCACTATATAAGTGAAAGTGGCCCCAGCTATCAAACATATACTCGCTGGTCAGTGTTCATGCAGTATCGTGTATTTCCATTGAATCTACATGTAGTACTAATGTATATCAAGATGAATAGGTCTCAGAGTGTGATTGTTACAGTATCATTTCACCGCGTGGTAACATAGTGTCACGATACAACTCACATCTTACACATGGTGTCACTGATTACCAGCTCTGTTTAAACCAATCCAGTAAATAAATATCCAATATCGCCCTCCGCCAGTAAATAAACCGGTGATTGCCGCTATTTGATTCTAGAGTTTGTAAATATCCCTCCGCTTATCTTCATTCTACGTCAAATTGTTTTGATCGTTTAGCGGCAAACCCAGCATCAGGCCTGCCTATATTCGACATTTATCAGAATACAAACTATATCGGTTACCAGAAAAGAGCTGTTAAACACGGGGATATGTTTTAATGTAGCTAATATTAATAACACTTGTATCACAGAAATACCCGGCTCTTGCCTCCATAGAATTCTACACTGGGAATTCATACACCGTATATCCAGCCATACTTAAAACCGACAATTCTTAACGTTTGGAAGATTTAGTGCCAAAAATTAATTTAACTTATACGAAGAGAATTCTTTGTTTTTTTTATCAGATCAAATTATATGGTTTTGCCAGTCACAATATAAAAGCGCATCAAAGAAGGACATATACACCTTTATATATCAAGACTTTTATCCCCGCTAGCTGAACATTTCTCCATTCGGTCAAAGATCATTATGAAATATTGCCCATTGAAAAAACACAAATTCTTTCATCTGAAGAGGAAACAAAACAAAAAAAACGTTTAGAAAGAGTTGTTTACTGCATTAAAACTCTTCAAAGAATGTGTCCACTTGGTTTCAATTGGGAACCAAGCGGAGGGTCTAAAAAAGAAATAATTTCAATATTAAAAGTATGCTGGTCTTTTCAGGAATATAAAAATCTTGTACCTAAAGTATCTACTCTTTCACAAAGACCCATTGCAGCATACAAGAAATTCAACACAAATCTGAAGGACCTACTGGTTAAGGCAGAACTTCCCTCTGTTTCAGACAGGGTGCCTGTAACACTCAGTCTCTTTAGCAGATATATTAGTTGGTTAATTTCTATATTTTTTAAATACCAGTTTAAAGGCTGATTTATTCCTAACCCCTACCTTTTTGGTTACATATTTATCAATATTTGTATGCATGCAAATAAATTGCCGTTACCTTCTCTCGAGATGTATGTACGTTACAAATACAAATTGAAGAACGAGAGGTTAAAACCGTAGGGAACAGTTATATGGCTTTCATGTTAAAGATCAATTGACTTGAAACGATGGCTTTATTTTGTTATGAAAGTGTTGAAGAAGAAGAGAGATAAAAAAGTAATTGTATGCCTACATCTAGGAGAAATTTAACCGTCGACTTTCTGTTTACACAGCGAACGCGTTGCTATATACGCTTTCCAGAACAGATGAGTTCTGTTTGTTGTATACTGTTGTGATATGCGTTTTACATGGTGCAGCAATCTAATTTAAATCAGATCCCAAAAACGCTCCCTGTGTTTGTTTTGTTATACTGTTCAATTAGGTCAAGATTTCTTGGGTTCGCGAAAGGTCACCGTTTCAGTTGTCCAATAAATACACAGATAACACAAGACCATGGTTACCACCAAATTCAACCAAAAACGGCAAGCAGAAGTTGTCCGATTTTCTTCTGTATTGATGTTGTGGGCCTAAGTCTCATACATAAACAGGGGGGAAATGCTATTCCAATCAAACTTTATTATTTGAATGGTGTTTGTTGATTGGGCGTGCATGTATATCCGTTGTCATGTGAAAATACGCAGTCGGGAAACTTCAGTTCGTAGCCGGAAATCTTTGACCTTTACAAACCAGAATTTAGAAGCAGTTCTGTGATTGGTCAATTTAAGAAATCCAATCGACATTGTAGGTGGGGTGATTGCGCTAGATCTCAATATAGCAACAAAAAAAACATGGGGAGCGTTTTTGTGATCTGCTTTAAATTATATATTGCATGGTGCAAATTACTAATGTGATGTGATTTTACATCTTTTAATATATTTATCCAAATGTCAATTTTTTTCCAACTTGAATTGTCCTCATAAAACTAAACAGTATACTTATGATAAATCCGTATCATAAACGGTTGTTTGCTTTAAAACGTTAAATAATTTTGCCGATCTGCCCGTCTTATAGTCTTCTACTTCAGCGGCATATAAATTAAGTTATGACATCATATGTGATCATCAAATTTAAATACATACGCCTATTTTAATCCTTGAAATTTCTGAAGATAAATAATGCCATGTCTTTAAATTACAATTAAAATCACAACTTAAAATATTAAGCTTTTTTCAAGTTTCCTTATAAGTTTTGTAAATACAATTGGAAAATGAATTTTGTGCCTGCGCCAAAAAGGACACAAATTGGACTTTCATTTACGTCAATTTCAGTATTCTACGACAAGACGTTTTCTACCAGGTGACTAGATAACGTCACTTTTGCTAACTGACCGAAAATGATGTCATATCTATTGAACTCCGACAAAAAGCAGTAACGGGTTTGTACTCATGAAGTAAAAGCACGTTAAACGATATGCACCAATTATCGGAAGTCGAATATTCGTGATCATGATTCGAGAGAAAATCGAAATGGCGGTAAAATGACGTCAACATATGTAACGGGGAGCGGATCACTCAAAAACATCACAAAAAAAGATAAATTTACTGAAGGTAATTTATTAGTCACTGGTATGGGTGATAGCAGCCAAAAACAAAAAAAACGAAAACAAAAATACTGATCATTTATAAAAATTAGTCACCATGACAGTGTGACACTAGCAAACAAGTGATCATGACAGACACTAACTACAGTGGTCATAACAATGACCACGACAGACTCAGTGATAGTGACAGTGATCATGGCATAAACTAACGGTGGTCACAACAATGACCACGACAGACAGTGATCGGGTTGGTAAGTCTCATCTCAAATTATTCATTAACACACCCTTCATTCATCAGGATATAGTCATTTGACCATGGTAGACCCATAACATAAACATCAAGGTGTACGGGAATGCAGCTACACAATCGGGTTAGGCCCACTTGTTAACAACATGATACACAGGACTGCTGCTGTTGTGTGACCAGGTTAGGCCCACATATTAAACATAAAGATGCACACCATTGTGCAACTAAGTTAGGCCAACATGCTTAACATCAAGGTGTGAGGGAATGCAGCTTAGCGGCCAACATCAATATACAAATCTACAGGTTCTGGCTGAAAAACTACGACCCTATGACCTTCAACTAAATCGCTGGTTGATGGGTTAGAACACTCGGTTAAGTCAGTTCCTCATGTGTCAACCCATAAGGACTTTGTTTGTTTCTCACGACTAATTTCTACAGGTGTTAGGTTCACTGTAGGCGTTGTTATTAGATTATGGTTTGTGTTAGGTTCACTGTTCGCGTTGTTATTAGATTAGGGTTTGTGTTTGTGTTAGGTTCACTGTTCGCGTTGTTATTAGATTAGGGTTTGTGTTAGGTTCACTGTTCGCGTTGTTATTAGATTAGGGTTTGTGTTTGCGTTTAAGGTTCACTGTTCGTGTTGGTGTTCATTTATTTAGTGTTTGGTTCATGCTTTTTGTTGGTGTCAGGTTTATTGCTAGTGTTGGTGTCCAGGGTTCATGTTAGTAACCTGTATACCTTGTTTTCGTTTTGCACTTCACATCCCGCTTTGTTCCGTGTACAGTTTTTTTTTATCCACACAATAGCGGGTTACCGGTACATCATTTCCATTTTAGTCAATCTACTTCTTGTACTAATGATCTGGCTTAACCACGCTCACTTTGTGTCTTTATGAGAGAAAACCCTTTTCGTAAGATTTATTGACAAATATAACTAAAGAGTCTAACGGACTGCCACACCCATTGGACCTCCCTTGAAGACATGATTGGCCGTAGTATTATAATTATTTGACGTCGTTGCTGCGTTCCAACACAAGTTTACCGCAAGTCCATTGGTAATTTGTGACTTCTTCGTCAACGTGACGAGAAGTTCATACGCGAAGGTTCATGGCCGACTCCTGATTATGAGGACTCGAATACACAAGATTTAAACACAGCCAAAGGTTACATTATTTACTGGATCAATACCTTCATGTATCTATGTATCTATTCGCACTCGTTATATAAATATTCATGCTCCTATTTTATTGTAGTTTATTTGTAACAAGCTCTATATATTTTGTACATGTAATTAACGGTAGTATTTATACACCTATTCTCCTTTTTACTTAAATATTGTTTTTTAACATTTGCTGGTCTTTTACTTTAGTTTACGGTCATTTTTATTGTCTTATATTCTTGGAAATGGTATCGTCACAGTTAATTTCAGTTGTTAGTTTTTGTGCACCGTTTGTTTTAATGATTTGGTGTACGGTTTAGGGTTCGTGATGTTGCGAGGATCATGGTTCAGGGAAGTGTTTAGATCATGGTTCAGGGGAGTGTTTAGATCATGGTTCAGGGTAGTGTTTATATCATGGTTCAGGGTAGTGGTAAGATCATGGTTCAGGGTAGTGTTTAGATCATGGTTCAGTGTAGTGTTTAGATCATGGTTCAGGGTAGTGTTAAGATCATGGTTCAGGGTAGTGTTTAGATCATGGTTCAGGGTAGTGTTTAGATCATGGTTCAGGTAGTGTTTAGATCATGGTTCAGGGTAGTGTTTAGATTATGGTTCAGGGTAGTGTTTAGATCATGGTTCAGGGTAGTGTTAAGATCATGGTTCAGGGTAGTGTTTAGATCATGGTTCAGGGTAGCGTTAAGATCATGGTTCAGGGTAGTGTTTAGATCATGGTTCGTGTGAGTGGTAGGTTGCGAGTTCTGGTTATTGTCAGGTCTTTTGTTAGTGTTAATGTTATGTCGAGTGTTAGTGTTAGGTTCAAGGTTATTGTTATTGCTAGGTTCATCTTAGTGTCATCTTAGCTCCATTGTTTGTGCAAGCATTACTGTCAGGGTTCCTGTTACTGTTAGGTTCAGTGTTTCTGTTAGTATTTTGTTTAAGCTTCCTGTGTTATGCTAAGGGCTCTTGTTTGTGTTATGATAAGTGCGCTTGTTAATGTTAGTGTTAGGTTCAGAGGTCGTGTTAGGTGAGGATTCCTGTTAGTGTTTGGGTCAGATTGGAGTTAGTGTTAGTTTCAGGGTTTCTTTTATGATAGTTCCAGGATAGTGTAAGCGTTACCTTCAGGATTCCTGATGGTGTTTGGCTCAGGGTTCGTCCTAGGTTCAGGGTTCATGTTACGGTTTGTTTCAGAGTTCGTTTTAGTTATAGATTCAGGATTCGTGTTAACGTTTGGTTAATGGTATGTGTTAGGTCCAAGGGTCGTGTTTGTGTTAGGTTCAGGGCTGGTGTTATAGTCACGGCTATCTTATCACCAGCACATTCGCAGAAGAAAGTTTTCGGCCAACTTGAGCGCACACACGTGCATGGCGATTGCCACACTTATCCCGAGTAATTTATTTCCTTAAAAAGTAACTTAAGTCACGTCCAACATGGCGAGACTGAAAAACGGAGATAAGTTGCCGTTGCAGCGATGTATTCACTCATTAAAATAAGCTTAGAAGGTAGACTCATATGGGAGAACAGAAATATTTGGAAAATAATATTGCCCCGATTTCATTCGTGGAAGTTACCATTTTGTGTGTCATGTGACAAGAACTAAACAATCGGATTGGTTTAACATTATTGATTCGCGCGACTGTAGTCGCTTATATGGCGATTGGTCGCTGCCGATTAATAATAGACCGAAAATGTCAAAGATGTTTGATCGGTGCGACTTGTCTGCCGGACGGCTTGGCGATAATAATCTCTGTCGTGGGCCTGGACATAGTTGCGAATTTTTTGGTACAATCGCCGTGATCGGGCGATTATAACCGCCCGTGTGCCTCCCGCCTTAGTGTTATGCCAAGGCTTCTTTTTAAGGTTATTGTAAGTGTTACTTTCGGGGTTCCTGTGTTTACCACAGGGGCCTGTTAGATACTGGGTTCATGCTCGGTTCTGCGTCCATGCTAAGGCTACTAGTTTAAGGGTTTGTGTAAGTGTAAGATGCAGGTTTGGTGTTACCGTTTGCTTCAGTGTTCGTGTTGGATTCAGGGTTAATGATAGTGCTATGTTCAGGTTCGTGTTAGGTTTACAGCTCCTATAAGTGTATGTTTTTAGTTTCGTGTTAGTGTAAGATTCAGGGATTTGGGTTCAGGGTTTGTGGTGGTGTTAAGTTCAGGGTTTGTGTTGGTGTTAAGTTCAGGGTTTGTGTTGGTGTTAAC
>JAVFBW010196427.1:0-19563 GCA_034783835.1 Mopalia ciliata
CTAGTTTTCTGAAATATTGAGTCAATATGAATTTTTCATCCTTCTTTGGAGTAGTCACCTTACAAGCTCATACATGTAATATGAAAGTAGTCCTTTGACAGTAACTTTTGCTGTATAACTACTCGCATGTCTCACAAGTGCCCTTCCGATTCCATGTACAAAACAGATCCTGTCTTATCTCTGCTGGCTGAAAATGAGGAACTGTTTGCTAGCACAGTGATATCAAATATGTCATCAGACTCATCAATAAGTGTGTCTATATGAGGTTATTTTTCACAACCACGGTGACATGTCCACTCACAAAATTCAATGAAAGCTTATTAAGGACAAACTTTATGGTACTTTCGGTTTAAATTTTTGTAAGGTCTCCCGCCACCATGATACGAAAATCCACTTCCTGACGTCCCATTTCATTGGATGACAAATTTTTAATGTTCGAAAGGAATCTAAATTTACCCTGTCAGTCAGCGCATGAAATTCCAAGACAAAACAAAAGAGAAATGTTTTATTCTCAATTTTAGAATGTTGTTGCACTGCTGAGTCTGTGTTGGGCATCCTGCGTTTATCAGGTGTTTTTCAGGTCTGATTCGGATTTAACAAAATAAATACCTAACATTATTTCATTCATAAATCATGACAGAATGTCATCCCAATGGGTGAATGAAAACACCTTCACAGACAAGAACTGACCAGATAAAAGGTAAAATCAGCTTTGTGTTGCCCCCTTATATGTAGCTTCAAAACCATGAAATATACAAAACAGAATTGAATCAAAGAGCATCACCAAATAAATAAGTTTATTTAGGTGAGTAGACCTTGTACTGCAAGAAGAGTGCATAGAGATTTTTTTTGATACCGTCTGTTCAACATTAAAAAAATCTTATAATAATTTTTAAAAATTAATTTTAAATTAAACAATTTTAAAATGAGGCACCATTTGTTTACCCACATTGTTATTGAAATGCGCAAATTCTGAAGTACAAGTAGGATGAACTGATTTTGACAAATAAGTAATATATAAATCTTAATGTAATAATGATATGCAAATCCAGTGTACAATGGGAAAGTAGGCAAGGGAGGTAACTTGATATGTTCAAGGTTATACAGATGTCCACACTTTTGGGATTTTTTAGTGGCATTTTGAAATAACATCACACACATTTATCTTTTTTGACATTGCTAAAAAGGTGTTGAGATTCGTGGCCTTTCCAGCAATGTCAAAAAAGATAAGTGTGTGATGTTACTTCAAAATGCCACTATCCCAAAAGTTTTGACATTGGCCACGAATCTCAACCCCTTTGACATTAGAAGACTGTCACAATTATAAGAGCACCATTGAACACCTTGTGGTTATCCTGGCAGTATGATCAAATAGGTCTATTCAGTGGTAAGATATTACAGGGCAATAATCTCTTTCTTTGATTACTAATTGGGGTGGGCGGTTTAAGGGAGCTTCATGTTGCCCTGGTGCTCTCAGAGCTAAAGGGGAACAGGAAGCCAATCTGTTTGGTGTCTGTATTGCGTACTGTTGTTGTCATCCTGTACTTGTCCCATCCTGTCATTGTTTGTTGCCAGTGGTGTCGAGGGTGATTTCCTTCACCCATTGGGCTGGCACGTCGTCATATAAGTGAAATACCCATATAAGTGAAATACCCTTGAGTACGACGTTAAACCCCGATCAAACAAACAAACAAATCAATGTTTGGTTCATAACTGTGTTGCACGTGATGGGATTTTGAAACTATTTGGTTGAAGTGATCACCATATGACAAGGTGTGGCGTGCAACAATTTTGTTGCCTGGCTGAATATCCAGGTCCCAGTTTAATATAGGTCCATAACTTTGTGTGTATGATACCACTTAGACCCGACATAAAATCATCATATGACGATATTTAAAGGTCAAAGATTTATCACTGATACCATGACCAACTCCTAACTTTGTTGAGCATTATGGTATTTGTATCTCTTATCAGGCTAATAAGTTTGTTGTTCGTGACTGGGTTTTAAAGTCATATAGTCACAATTATTTACATAGTCCCTAACAAGCTAAAAGTACCTCAGGAGGGGAGGGGTTACGAGGTCTCCTCCCGGTTTTCCACCATACTAAGGCTGTGTGAAGTGGACAGTGTGTCGTATATAAGTGAAATACCCTTGAGTACGACGCTAAACAACAACCAAACAAACAAACTTAATTTTCTTCACCTCCTATATCCTTAAACAACAAAAATCAGATGGTTTCATAAAACAGCTGGCGAATGCTCAGAGTTTTATCCCATCCCGCTCCGAATCGCCCCAATAATATATTTTATGAAGGTGCGCTGATTAGGAGATCGGTACATGGGTGTTATGAGTGAAATAGTCTATTGAAAATCAACTATCTATAGAAGGCTATAAGTGTCAACAAACAGCAGTGGAATTAATTTGATAAGTTACATTTAATCGAATCTCTGTCTACTGTGCTTTTTCCAATTCATTTGCGTCTGAATAATTCAATGGTAAATTGGACATAATGTTTATTAACCGTGTTTGCTGTGTGCTCGTTTAGCAGTATGGCTTTACCAATATATCAAATAAATGTATGTACCATCTATGGCCTTTTCACCAGTAATGACAGGAGGTTGGGAGGGCAGAATAAAGGTCCGGAACTCGCCTCATTTCTATATCAATGGGTCTTCCATGTCGGCACAGTAATTAGTGTCATAACAACGCAAATGGTATTTATAAGACCTGGCTTTATCAATCACTAATTGTCCCAATAAATTATCGAATAAAACTAACTGACATTTAGCCATTCTGTGGCCTCGACATTCGCTTAGCTCTGTTGTGATTGCGTATCGAAGTGTGTTTATTGGTCACAACCTTAAGTGACGGGTGATGGTGCGTGGACAACTCTATTGTCTGTGTGAAAGGCGAGGTGGAATGGCTGAACCCAAAGAGAGCCGGGGTTGTGGTCAGGGTTAGCCGCGAAGGAAGTGTACCGCTCTCCCATCCATGTTTCCCGTTATAAACCACTACTCTAGCGCCTACGACAATATTTGTTCTTGGGTGAATCTCACTTGATGTAACTAGATAGAGTTAATACGGACGCCATCTGTCTGAGCAGTGTGAAGTGAATGTTGATTCTGAGGTTTGCGGTACGGAAGCTTCTATTAGCCACAAATCCGGTGTGGTGAGAGGCGAAGTGCTTCTGGTTGTCGCATACAGTTGCGATGACCCGAGGTGCCCTGTATCATGGAGCAGGCACGCATACCTATCGCAAATCTTCTATCTTGCTCAATAACTTATCCATTTATGCAATGGTTACACCCCTGTTGAATTGATGAATTACATAAAAAAAATCCCTCCTACCCCCTACAAATGCCAAACAGTGCTTTAAGGTCCAATTGTTTAAGAAATTAGTTGTTAGATGCATGAATAAGAGACATTGTAAACTGAATTATAGAAAGAGGATACCGTCACTCAGAAAATCAACCCACAGGCACAACCACATATTTAGCTGGACATGCAGCCGTGGCTTAGTGGTTGGACTGTTCGCCTACTAATGTCCTTCGATGTAGCGTCATCGGGTAAAAAATAATCAAGAATAATATAGGGTCATACATCCTGAGAATCCCCGCTTAAAATGACATTGTCTAGATGATGTAACAACTATAACTTTCAGTTAACCTCGGTGTTTGATAATTAATAAAACAAAATAAGGGATTCATTGGTCATCCTGGCTCAAGGAACTAAATACATCTTGTGTTGTCATACCATATATAATCTTTTATTTGACCATGTTTGTTATTAACCGTATTCTCATTTTGATAATTTTATTTTGTGCCTGGGATTAATAGCCTTATTATGTTAAGCTCCCGGCAACGTTACTTTGTGCCTTTTTATTTTCGTGAACAGGTTTCCTTATCCAAAACCACACACATTTCTCTGTCTCTTTGTTTTTTGGCTTTATCGGGGTCGTGTCATTTTATTAGATATTGTAGCAGTTTTTTGGTCTCGAGTGCTTTTGTGTTGGATGGCAAACCGTTGACAGACCGTATCGCAGATTGTTTGCTTAACATCAACAATACCCATTTCGTTTGAAGCATATTTTGTATGACGAACTAGGCAAATATCCCTTAAGGCAAATCTGAGTGTTGTAAAGCGGATCCTCAGAAAGAGAAAATGACAACGGTTAAAATGACAAAAGCGCGAAGTTCATTCTCTCTACAATGGAGTGTCCCGAACCTGTGGTAATTGTTCCGCTAACGCCCTGAGCACAGTCTTCAGTTGGCCTGAGTTGGTTCAGTTTTCTAGGCGTTGAACTGGTTCTTGTGTTTGAACGAGGCCGATATGTTTACCTATTAATCTGATTGCGCTGAAGGGTATCGCTTTCCAGCAGTGTTCATATAGCGAGGTGTAGGGTTCGTGCGAGCGCTCTACGAGAAGCACAAGTACCGGATTTATAAACCGATATTTTTGCTATTGTGAAAGCCGACAAACGCGCCAATAATCGTTTACATTTCGCACCTCTTTGACGTTTATAATCACATGTTATCAACATAGCTCTCGAGTCTGCCACTGATATTGCTAACAGTCTAAAGCCGAAATGATAAGCTCGTTTGGGAAGTATCGACTGAAAAATATTAGAGTAGCGAAATTGCAAGAAAAGGATGAGGTTTCGAAAACGAATCGTTTTCTTTTTGTTTTATTTTTGTTTCTGATTGACGCGTCCTCATCAGATTAAAAAAAAACTTTAGGCTTAAATTACGCTTTTTAAATTGATGGTAAAATGTTCTTATATATTTTTTTTATTTCTAGGTATAGCGATTGCACAATGGCTATGGCATATCCTGTTGCTGAATTACTGTTAAAATTAGCAATAGAACAAAAAACACAAAAAAGCCCAGCAAACCAAAGAACCATAGATGAATTACTGTTCAAAACAACTATATTTTTCACGGTAATGTCGAAAAGGTTCCGTAAAGAAGACCACTTATGTTCACATATCTCTGAATGAAACCAATATATTATATTTCGGTATGATCAGTAACTTCCTTCCTCAGTGTCTTGTTAAATACTCCGTTGCCCCACTTTAAAATTGCCTTTTGGTTTTTGTTTAACATTGCTGGAGCACTAGAATCTATACCTCCAACTTTACTTGCTAAACATTTAAAGAAGACATTGTTCAGTGTCATTGCATTAAACAGATATGATATGGTCGTATTAATCAGAATGTTATTCAAATTCTGTTAGAGATAAATATATTGATTTTTTCGGCTTTGAAAGAAAACAATACTAAATTGGTAAAATAGTAACTTCTCACCTTATTTTAATTTGGAAATGAAAAAATCCAAATCGAACTTAGTATCCTCGTGAGCACGTGCTCCTTGCTTTTTACCTGTGTTTTGTGCCTTTTAGTATAAACTCGTGATATAAGAGAATCGTATATATGGATTTTAAATCTGAACTTCTTTTCAACTATAGAGTCTAGCGGTGTATCACACGCACGCAATTAATGGACGGGTGATTCTTGCATGAGAATATGCCTTTCTTTTTTTGAAGAAAAAGGGATTTATTAATTGTCTGGAGAAATTGTAAAGTGAAACGATTCTCTGCTCCTGTGGGTGCTCTCTGGCACTTTATTTCATGTTTTATTTTTTTAAGTTTTGTGATTATGAAAGAAAATGGTTGAGGAGATAGAAGCTGATCGCTAATGTGGCTCCAGGGTCCCATGGCGTCGGGTGGGTAACCTGGCCTGCCACTTGACGCTTAATAGTCAGCGTTTATGGTTGAAGAGAGACGGAAGATGAAAATGATACATGATCATATTCTCTCTCAGGAGACGATACTTCCCTGTGCAAGTTTGTGGTGGCTCTATCACGCCATGTCGTAACACCCAATAGATTTGAAGGCAAACTAAAAGTCGTTAGATGACCGAGTTCAATTTCATCAGTAGCCCGAGAAAAATGACGACCCCCGAGTGAAAATATGACGAAGTGGTTGTTTGGCAGCGCAAGATTGGCTCTGGTGATTACGCGAGACTCCTGGATGCCTAATGTTGTTTCACGGCTATCTGGCTACCTCACTTGGACCTGTCGTGCTGGTTTAATAAGTAATTACCATTTTGATGTTTTCTCCATGACCTGTGATTGATAAGCGAGCAGAAGTCTGTGCTCTCTTTTAACCCAGGCCCTAACCTTGTAGACCGACGGAGCACGAGATCGCATAAGTACCTTAGCCTTGCCCAGCTAATCCGGACTAAATGAGCTATAGATCGCTGTGGGTTATGACACGTCACTTATCAAGGCGAGTGCTTTTTGCATATACTAAGATTGTGCCGGAGGTCCAATGTAACAGAGCGAGAGCCTGGCGAGATATAATCCCCGTTATGAATCAAATTATACCATGCGAACACAAAGCTGTCACAAGAGGCGAGAGGCCATCGGCGGCCAGTAGATTTCAGTCCATGCTAATTTCGAGCATCCTTCATCTGGCCAGCAAATTAGTAACCCAAATAGCTTCAAAGTCTCTCTAATTGATCCCCGAGCAATTTATGATTTTAGGGGGCCGGGCTGATATTGGCCATGTTCCATGTCTGTTATGGTTCATATCTGCGACAGAGGGCCAACCGGGCAAAGTAAAAGCTTTAGCAAAAAACTGCCACTATCAATGATTCGGTAGAGAGAATATTACAGTCGCTTAATGGGTCGCTCTAGTTCACGGTCTTATCGCCGCGGGGAAATCCCCTTTGATCTTTTTACATAATGTCTCGATGAATGTTCTTCACTTTCTTTCTTTCACACTTTCATATTTTGGCACCTCATATGTTAGAGATTTAACGTATGAACAGGAAGGGCTGACCTTACATACGTGCACTCCAGTCGCTGTGAGCTCTGACTAAATTGTTAGATCCCATAAAAATATATATATAAATATAAAATAACCAGGTAAAGAAAGAATTCCGTTTGTGTTTCAATATAACCAAGCTAACACCTGGTTCACTGTTAAAGATCTGGTCGTCTCTCAGAAATACGCATTGTAGCTTACAGGAGAAACAAAAATACAAATGACCCAACGGTTAAGGAGAAACTTCCCTCTGTAACTGTATCCGACAACTTTCACCTCTCATTCACAAGATCTCATTAGCGGGCATATTCTTTGATTAAATTTGGATTTTCTTTGAAATAACAAATTACGTGTTGATCTTTTCTTGACCGATGGCAAATGTCCTAATTGCTACATATTTCTTACATACTGATTTTCTATACTATGTACATGGTCATTAAATACTTTCGAGAGGTCTTGTTTTTTGGTCATATAGTGGTCATATATAACATGTTGAAATATGCATGAACAGGTATATGTATAATACAAGTCCACAAATTAGGAATCTTGAATTCTTCGTTACAAAGAAACTGAGTAACAGGTTTGTGCGCCATGTGAATATGTCATGGCTATGCCTTTCAAAACGGATTTTTCTGGTGAATGGTTGCGGTTTCATAACAGATCATTTAGAAATCTATCCACAGACGAAAAATAAAAGCGGAAGATATTTCTTGAAGCAATGGATATGATAAGACTTCAAGCGTAATCAATTAAAGCTGCCTTTTAGCTTTCAAAACCTTACTGAGTTTATTGTACATAAATCGATTTCTTTAATCTTTTACTTTTGTTTGGATAAATTTATAGAATGTTATTTGGAAAATCAATCTGCTCTCCAATGTGTTTATGTTTCACAAAATGTGGGATGAGCATTGGACAACTAGTACCAGTAGCGGCTTCATTGCTTGGCTACATGACTGGCGTTGGATGCGAAAAATTGCACTCTCCTAAATCGTTGTGTTTAAGCTTAACGCTTGTACCACAACACGATGTATAAAATTTTATTTTGTAAATCGAGCTGATTATTAAAGTCTTATGTGCCAAAACAGAGCCTCTGGCTTTAATGTTTTGGGATGTCTGAGCGTATCCATGTTGGATTTCTTAACATTTATCACTGTTGTGTCAGGAAGGAATAGTTTGCAGGCCGGTAGGTGAAAGAAACCTCGTCTAACCTTTGCTCGCCGAGTCTCCTATGTAATTAAACCCGATCAGTGGTCGAGTGGCGAGTGATTCATCACTTTACATATACCTGACAGTATTATGCCTATTAATCTTCACCTCATATTTGTTTGTCAGAAGCATAGAGTAGCCTCGACCCTGATTGATACGACCGAACGACATCACCAATTACAGATGCCCTATGAGTTCTTGATAAGCCCGGGGAAGAGCTGAATAGTTGTCTTGTCCCTGGTGACGATAGCTCGCTTTGGCCATCAACTGGGAAGCAATAAATAACAACTACCGAGAGTTCCTAACAACAGAGAAACCCCCAACTTTGCCGTCAACCTCTAACTTAGAGCTATGAATCCAGACAACCACCAGCAGACAGCGCCTATTATGATGTATGTTGACACGGTCGAACTGAAATCTTGATTAGAAAAATGAAACGAAAATAGTTCCCGTAATTTAGCGCTTTTAGAGACACTATAAGGGGCTCGGAATCTGTCCCAGAATCCACCTTGTACTTCGTTGCGTTTTATGTCAGGAAGACCTTTTCTGAGATAACCCCTTCTCTGTTCTTTAGTTCATTTTATACGACCTTATTTATTATTTAACGACTTGTTATTAAGCCAACTTATGTTTTGTTAACTCCATCACACGGGAAGGGATTTCTCCTTAAGCAAGCCAGAAATCTGTCCAGTTGACTCAGCAGGGGTGAATCTTAGCTGCTTCGTGCTGGATTCCTGATGAATGGCTTTTCTGATAACTTTATTAGCCAAGGCAGTGTGTGAAGAGAACATTTTTAAGTCATTGTCCACAGAGTCTTAGGTGTCTGCCCGGATCTGATGCAGCGGCAAATAGACCCTAATTATCGCAATATTTAATCTTCTTCGGTAAAACAGAAACCACAGTGGAAACACACATGTGCTAAGGCAGATGGCCGAGCAACGGGAGAGGAGTAGAGCCTTTAGTTTTTAGAGTCGCTGGGCCCAATTTTCTGTGTTAGCGGTCACTTAGTGGTCAGCGTTCTATTTAACTCAGTTTTTGTCTTCAGGGACTCTGGTTTTCACCACGTTAACTCACACCATCGCCAGCCACACATAAACTTATTCGATCACTTCAACAATACGGTCACCTCAACATTTTTTGTCAGTACTATGTTCACTATTTATATTCCCTTGCATGGGTAGTCGCCATTTCCACCAGAATGATAAAGATTCCTTACTTTGTTTTTTTGTTGTTGTAAACGTTATGGACTCCACCCTTTCTGCAGAAACAACAAAACCGTTTTGGTTGATTCAATAATATCTCTACAAAGCCTCACTAGGAATGAAGCAGATCGGTATTCATGTGATAAAAGTACAAGTTTGATAAGTTATATTTCTTTCTTCCTAGTTCTTATTAATGCAAATAACTGACACGTCTTTATTAAGATTGTCCATATTATTATAAAATTATATCCACGGCCCACTGATTATCGTTTCGCACCACTGATTCTCCTTGATCACTACATCATAAACTGAATCCCAAAAGTAATTAGTAGTCGAAAATTTGACAAGAATTTTATCAATTAACTATCTTGTATAACTGAAACTTTAGGCCCCAATGCTTCATTATGGCGCCTTAGTGTCTGACATTTAAAGGATTGATTTCAAACGGTGGCAATTTCTGAACCTTTGATAATCCGAATCATAATAAGTCCTTAACGGAGAATTGGCCTATTGATGTCTTAAAAATCATCGTTTTGTCAGTTTTTTGTTGTTGCTGAAAATGGATGATAAAATATTGTTTTGATCTAAACGACAAAAACGATTTGCCTGCTACCATTTCTAGATCAGACTTATAGTCTGTACAGAGTGAATTCTGCTCCGGAGAGGTATAGAATAAAGGATTAATTATCTATATATACACGTCCACTATAAACTGCGTGTACATTAATTACGTGCTTCTGTTCTAAGATTGAAAATTCCCTCATATATGATTTAAATAAGGTATACGTGTGCTTTATTTCTTAACTCTTGGTAATCATCCTGGACGTTGTTCCGCGGAATGTACCTGATCCTCGTCCTCATGCTTGCCTAATTGACCTCGGTATACGTGCTATGAATTTGTGAACACAGGTCGCAACTTAATCCATGCTAAATGTCTTTTCAGCGAAACGCGAACTATACTTTCGAATGATGAGCAATGGTCGAAAATCAATCTGTCAGACAAGTTTCTTGTCCGCCACATTTGAACTACTGGAGCATAGACTTGCGTGATTAGTGTCACCTACGAATATATAACGGTTTAAAAAAATCTCGAGTTTGACCTTTTTTGAAAGCTAGAATACAAATGGCCGCCACATTGCCTTGATTTCGTTGAGCTAGTTTTCTGATAAGTTATTTGCTGAAATATTTCAAACACTAAATCGAATCGTTTTGTACCGTGTGATCGTGGTGAACCATGCGATCATTTTGTACCGTATGATCGTCTTGTACCGTGTGGTCATTTTGTACCGTAAGATCTCTTGTACCGTGTGGTCATTTTGTATCGTATGGTCGTTTGTACCGTGTGGACAGGGACATTTATCAGGATCAATTATTAAAAAAAAAAGTAAAATTGTTGTTAAAAACACTGGTTTCTTTGTGCATGCGTGACTTCAAGATCAAAACATATCTTCACTTAGTAAAATAGTTGGTAGTTTCCCAATAGAGTATAAGCTGATTTAACAGTCCATCAACTACAATTTCAACCAGCGATAAACAAAATGCAAACAGTTGCAAATGGCAGTACCATATAGTGTTAAGTCCAGTACAGCCTGTTTATTTTGTAGATCACCGAAAAGTATTATCGTCAAATGTTGTCGTTTATTTATGTTTTGTTTCTTTAAAATTCTTCACTTGATAAAGTAATGTTCCTGAACTTATCTTGCACACTTCTCTGTATGTATTCGGCTCTTCCTGGGCACAGAAGCTGTATGGTCTAGTTGTGGCCAGCCACAAAATAAGTTCTTGTTGACAATATGCAAATCTGTATTTATTTTATTACTAAACAAGCGGCGGGTATGGAACTAGAAGTCAGTTATGTACTTAAAGATTCTGGCATAGTCGCCGAGGGTGTGTCTAATTCTCACTCCAAAAGACTTTTACAATGAAATGAAATTGTGATGTAAAGTTTGATGTTAACTTTTTCAGTGCCACTTACTACACTATACCATCAAAATAAGTGTTTTGACCTAATGTTGTACATGTCGGTTGTAGCCTTAAGTGGAATATGCTAATCCGGTGCATGTTCGTCCAGGTAAAGGACAATTTATTCCCGATTTATTTGGAACGAGTTACCCCACACTATGTTGAAGGAACATTTTGTTTGTGTGATGGGGCCCTCCGTCTCCTTATCTACCTTGTAGGTGGGGACGGTAGAAGGAAGCTTCCTGTGCCCGGGCCATTCTATTGATGGGGATTACCGATGTTATAAGGCGTAGAATTATTGTTCTGTCAGTGTACTGACTTGTTGTATGCCGCCATTGTTTGTTGCCTGTTGCGGCGAGGCTCGATTCATTCACTCACTGGGCTATATAACGATGCCATATTGTATGAGTGAACTAACCATCAAACATACAAGACTATTATTTTCTCTTGTCTTCGTTTTTTATATGCTCTTCGTTTGACTGAACGCAATACTGTAGAAAATTGTTGACGTCCTTCCGCTTTTTGAATTTCTGCCATTTACTTGAAAAGCGCTTGTCAGATTCTTAAAAAACGTTTAAAGGATTCTTCAACGTAGGAGGATAGGAAGTCTTGGTGCTGATTTTGGTCTGTGTTTGAATACAGGGGCCGCCTTCAGGTGCCAAAGTCTATATTGGGTTACGAGCAATACACATAAAAGCTATTTATCAGGTTCTGATGAACTTGTCTTCATGAAAATAATCCGCATAGTGATGAGATGTATAGGATTATTCTTCCACCTCTACCTGCTCGTCCGCCTGTTCTACCGGTTTTTGGTCATTAACTTTAAAATCGCTTATGAGATTTAACATTCTTGCATGTGGAAAAAAATCGTACTGTTGGCACTGTTTGCAAACAGGTCGTGCCAGCCTCAAATTGGTTTCCAGCAATTTACAGCTCATCAGATGTTATTGAAACTTGTTACATGTAAATGAAAATATTACATGTAGCAAGATGTTGTTTGAGATATAGCTTCGCACCCACCGACAGCTGCCGTTACCTGGTGGTTTGGTTTCTGTAACTTAAACAAAAATATCTTCTGTACTCCAACCAAGCTGCTTTGTAGAAATATTTAATATATACAGGGTTTACCTCGACGTACAGATGGCTCCACCTAACAAGTAAGGTTAAAGTTGATAAATTACACTGTTGTCATACAGGCGAAAATTTCCTTTAACACCAATCAGCCTATCTCCGATCATCAACATGCACGAAGTTTTCTCGAACACGGCTTTGAACACCAAACAACGGAACAGAATGGCGTAGATTCCGATACGTTATCTTCTCGTAGGTGTGTAAGTCCGGTGTATATTGTGACTCACTTGGGCTCTTGTTCGTCATTGTTTTGTGAGAGAGGATTCATTTCAAATTACAATCCCTGTTCATTGTTTGATACCACACAAATTAACAGTATTAAATAAATTACATTTTGGACAACACATTGATCGGTGAGAAGCTGCCAGGGATTCGGTTTCATGTTTGTTGTTGATGGCGTCAATGGTAGTTTCATTCTCTCATAGGGCAGACACACGGTTGTATGAGTTAAATATTCGCAATTATGGCGTTAAACTCCTATCAAAGGTAGAATTGAAGTGACAAATTACACAGGATGTAGCAGGGTCCACAGTCGGTTTTTTTTTCAAAACGATACTATACATTTTATATCATGGTTACGGTGAAACATTGGGAAAGTATATGAAATACATTTTCTGATTTAAACATAAAGGACCAAGGCTTTTGATTGATCGTTTGCTTGATGATTGAACACAACCACCCTTCGATACCACTGGTAACGAAGACACGTTTTCCTTTTAGTTTGATCAGCTTATTGTTACTCTTTAGTCCGGCGAGCATCAGGGCAACAGAAAGAACGCCATTGCAGCGCTGAGATACATACCGGGAAACATCTGTAAACAATACAGGTGGATCTTGTTCAGAAATAGAAAGGAAACCTTGCTTAAAACTATTTTTATTTCAGTGTTTAATATTCTTTAAAGTTGTCTTAAAAGTTTTAACTCCGTCAAAAAATAAACTTCACACACGTTTGGACGTCGATAAGTTGAACATACAAGAAAAGTGATTTTAAATAATGATTAAATTCCATTTTGTACTCATTAAGGACGGTGTACCATAAAAATCATGTTCATAATGTAACCAGTTCCACCGGAAATTCTACGGAAATGCAAGACAGTAAAAACGGTAAGTTACAGCTTGATGAAAGCGTGTCAATAGCGCGTATGCCCTCCATGAGCGTTCACAACTGCGACGCAACCTCTCCTCATGGATTGAATGATGCGTCTAAACACAGCTTGGGGGATGCGTCGCCATAATTGAACCAACATGGCACCAAACTCCTGCAAATTCAGAGCAGGGTTCCTTACTTGACGAAGTCTTCTGCCCAACACATCCCATACATGTTCTATGGGATTAAGATCGGGAGACCTTGAGGACCACTCCATGACATTGATACCAGCATTCCTAAGAAAATTCCGCATTAAATTGGCCGACACATCCCATACACATCCATGAATGGCAAAAGCTCAGGAATGAGCACTTGATCTCTTATCGTGCAACAGTTAGGTTTCCTTGAACGACCATCAGTCCATTAAAGGCACTACAAACCATAACACTACCGCCCCCAAAACGGTCCACTTCCTGCACATCACAACACTGGGCGTTCCGTTCATCGCGTCTCCTCCAAACTTTAACTCTTCAATCAGCGAAGTGCAAAGTGAATCTGGAGTCCATCTCAGATGTTGTTGTGCCCAGAGAAGCGTTGACGTCGGTGTAACTGTGTTAAAATTGGTCCATGATATGACTGGCGTGCATGGAGACGAGCAGTGCGCAGGCGATCACGTATGGTTTGGGCAGTTGCACGACCTCTAAACAATTCATTTCTAGTGGATGTTGCAGACGATTTGTCGTCTTCTGCATGTGTCGTCACGAACTGCATGCTTGTGCACGTCGGAGTTGCTGTGTGTCATGATGTCTTTGACAACGCATTTACCTCAAATAATAATATCTCTTGTATTAAGTTTCAAGAAAATATTTAGAAATTTATGAGTGTGAAGTTTTTTTTTTTGACTGAGTATACAACAATGCAAATTTTGTATTTCTCGGCACAGTACAAATATATACATTATATTTACTTGTTACAAAAGGTCAAATAAAAAACTATTGTAGTTAACATACTGGAAATATGATATAATGTACTGGTCTAAGACCTTTCGCAGCTGTGTCCCAAACGGTATTCTGGGGCACACCATGGAATATACTCAATATTTATCAGTAACAAAGTCAAACTTTGAAGCATATCACCAAGAATTATTTTAATTAATATACAGGAAAGCCAAGAGAGCGATTAGTTTGAGTAAAATATCGTGTATAAAATTATTTAACACCATCTGGATTAGATATGAAGTATATAGAGATAGATAGATCCCTTAATCTACATGGAGGAGTCTTAAGGGACGTTTTAGGTTTATGTACAGACAAACAGTTCATCCCGTCTACAGTCTTCAACATGAGTTGACCCGGACTCCAAATTGACCGTCATGTGGTCAACATCATCCTCTCGTGTGGCTGAGGAACTCTTAACGCTATATTGGATATCCCTGGAAATGTGAAACTTTGATATAAAAACTATGAATTTATTCAAGGATTGACTGAATTGTTTTACGTTCATTGGAGTATGAACGAAAAAACCGAGGTGCAATCTGTATGAATCCGCGTAGCGGTTCATACAAACGTTTGCACCTCGGTTTTTGCTTAATATGCAATACACGGAAACCGCTGATACGCATTGGTCAGACAGGTAATCCTCTCCAGGTAGCTACCTGTATTTAATTGATTGTCAAAACATCCCTGTTGTAAATAATGTAGTCAAGTTTTATCATCAAAGTTAACGGTCTTCAAATTCAAATATGGGGGTTTGATTATCCTTAATATAATCATCCTTTGGAAATACCCGAAAAACCCACGAAAAAATAAGAGCCGCATTATGTACTCCTGACTAGCGGTAGAGTCCTTAAGAGATTTATCTGTATCTTTTGTCTACAGAACTTCGCCCCTTGACGGGGGTTAACTTTTGTTTCACGGATTAAAACACAGTATTCTCTGTCGTTTTCATCCAAACACAGTATATAATCCCAAATAAACACCACACGCGATACCTTAGAATGACAGGATTTGTTACAGAATGAAGGTAAGGGCTGAATTTAATAAACCATTCGGATAAAATAGTCTATTTATGCTTAGTTGGCCGAGACAATACACCCTTCTTTTAAATTGAATCTCATATTACATTGGCAGGCCTGGAACAATTATCCTTGATAATTTCAATATCGTGTTTTTGTGATATTCCTAAGCATTGTCCATAAACTCAGCCCTTTTCTCCAGATTTTGGGGTTGAGCTTTGGCATAAATCTGCTGTAGTTTTAAGTTCTTGCTTTGAAATCCTTTTCAGTTCAGTCGCTACTAAATCGATACATAAAAAAAAACATTAAAAATTTTGCAATAGAATATCGCAATATTGGATTGCGTTCCATATAATGTGTTTAGTTTACAAATTTATTACAATTTTTATTGGTGATATTTTTTAAAGGGTAGAATTCGACATAGCAGAAGATTTGCTATGACACTTCTATTTTAATCATTTTACAATTTTAATGTTGTTGATAAATTATCAGTTTACAAAAATAAAATAAAAAGTTATTGATTTCTTATTTATTACTTTGTTTATTTTTAACGGAGTAAAAAATAATTCTCTGTGACGACATGAAAATATCGGCCCGAAAATTAATCAAATGCGATTTAGAGAAATCCTCAAGAATGTTTTAAAATTTCCACACATTACAGCTCTCAAATAAAAATGTTCTCTTTGTTTATGTCTTTATCAGTTTAAAGATACTTAAAACTAATTTTGTTAAAACGATTTAAAATTTAAAAAAAAAAAAAAAAATGCATATGGCATGTGTCTGTCATAATATCTTTGAATATAATCACATGTCAAATAAGATAAATTAATTATTTAAAAAAAAAATGACTGAAGAATGATAATATATGGAATACCATGGTTATACCTCGAAACAGGTTAGCGCCCCATTTAGTGATCTTATTTGTAGAATCGGATTTTCTGCAATCTTTGAGTTTGCAGAACTATTAGAAAGGATTTTAAATCTGCCTGTCGCTATCGAAATCATTTCTTTGTTGGATTTGTCAAATTTATCATGCATTTCTCGACAAGCTTCCGAAGAGGATAACGAAGAGCTAAAATCGTTTTGTTCAGACTCAGCGTCCACTAAGAATACTGAACAACTTATTTTTGTTTACTTCATTCGACATCTCAAATCTGCGCTATTTTGCCGTATGATATTCAAGTCAATTATTTCTCGAATGCTGATTTGCGGCACTTTTGCAACCCCGCTTAACGAGGGCTTTTCTACGTTTCACGGCTTAAAACAGTGTTCTCAGCAGTTTTCATCCGAACAAACTGAAAAGAGTTAAAATTAAGTTTGTTTATGTTTACTCCTTTCTAAATAATAAATCTGCGCTATATTTGTTGTATTTAATTCAATTAAATTATTTATCAAAGGCAGATTATTTGTACTGTTACAGGGATCGAGTATTAAAGTCTTTTCCATTTGGCTATTTATAGCGGAAAGTAGTTCCGTTAAGTTGGTGGTGCTACATTTTTTAGGTTCATTAAAGTATGAACGCAAGACTGTAGCCAATCAGAAAGCTGGATTCCGTGTGAACACCACTAAAAATTAATTATATTCATGTAATCGAATTGATCACTTGACAGGCGTTAAGCACCGAACAAAAATTACTATTGTTTGGCACTGACTGGTATTAACCACATGATAGCTACACAAACATAACCAACTTACATGAAGTGTTGTACTCCGTTGGCAAAGATATTTTCTCCTATGGGAAGACAAGATGAAAAGACATAATTTTAGCATACTGCCCATAGATAGAGCGAAGTTTCTGTTGGTTTCTTTGTGTGCGGTTTAAGATTGTACAAACAGTTCATCCCCTCTGTGGTCTTTAACATGACTTGACCCAGACTCCAAATTCACTGGTGTTCCTGATCTCACATCCTCTCAGGTGGCTCGTATCTCAAAGCGTCCTAGTGTAAAACAATTGCAGAGTGGAGTCCGCTGTAGAATTGAAACTTGGACCAGATGTCCATCCTAGACACAATTCGCAGAATGTTCCAGGGGACACTCTTGCTAGTAGTACAGGAACATGGAAAAATTTCACTCTGCGAAATATTAAAATTAAAACTATAAAAAGCATAAATTTATATCCATGTAATCGAAATGATCACTTCCGACAGGAGTTAATCACCGAATAAATTACTATTATTTTGCGCTGACTGGTATTCACTTACATGCAAGTAAAAGTGGAATTTCACTTGTATCAAGGTGGATGACTTAATCAACAGCTACATACACAAACCTAACCAATAAACATGAAGTGTTATGCTAGGTTGCCATAGTAATTTTCTCCTGCGATAGGAAAAGACTACACTTTTAGCACACTGCCCTTGGACAGAGGGAGGTTTATGTTGGTTTGTTTGTGTTTTAAGAACCTGCCCAAGGGTGTTTCACTTATATGACGACGGATTGTCCACTTCACACCTGCTCCTTGTCTACTTACAATAGAAGACCGAGAGGAAACCTCATAAAAACACCACCGCCATTGCTGGAGCCACATCGTGTGACTCACTCATAAACTTGATGATTGACATGACGAAGTGGGACCTGCAAACGGTGCATCGAAGAAGGCTTACAAAGCGGACACGTAAAACACTAAAACACCATAAAATGAAACTTATTTCCCACAATCAATCTCAGAGATGTAATGAAAAACATGGGTATATGGAACAAGATTTCCTGTTTTAATGGAAAAAAAGAAGAAAAATTACTGGAGTCTACATGGAGGAGTCTCGAGGGACGTTTAAGGTTTATTGTATAAACAGTTCAGTCCGTCTATGCTCTTCAACAGAACTTGACCCAGATTCCAAATTGACTAGTTTTCCTGATCTCACAAAGCGCACACTTGACATTCATGTGGTCAACATGATCCCCACAAGTACCTGAAGAACTCTTAACGCTATATTGGATATCCTCGGCTTCTATTGTTATACTGCTCGTCTGAAGGTAAATCTGTAGAAAGACGTATCACATGACGACCTCTCAACTTTCTCGTGTCTCAAAGCGTCCTAGTGTAAAACAATTGCAGCGTGGAGTTCGCTATAGAATTCAAAGTTGACCAGATGTCTATCATAGAAACAAATCGCAGAATGTTCCCGAGGAGGCGATTGCTAGATAGCAGGAAAACTGAAAACTTGTACTCGACGGAAATATAAAAACTTTGGAATAAAAACTATAACTTTATATTGATGTAATCGAAATGATCACTTCTGACACCGAAAGACTTACTAGTGTTTGGCGCTGACTGGAATTCACTTATATGACAGTAGTGGTCTTAACCAATCGATACAAACATAACCAATTATCATGAAGTGTTGGGCTCTGTTTGAAAATCAATGTTTCTCCAGTGCTAAGAAAAGACAACAAAACTACTTGAAACATACTTCCCATAGCCAGAGGGAAGTCTTTGGATAGATTTGCTTGATTGGGGTTTAGCGTCGTATATAAGAAGATTCCACTATTCCATATGACGACGGACTGTCCACTCACTGTCCCTAGCCTATAATTACCATTGAAAACCCAGAGGAAACCCCATAAAACCCACGCCTGCGATTACCGGAGCCACATTGTGTGACTCACTCGACAAGGTCGACAAGGCGAACTGGGTCCCGTGGACGGTACATCGAAGTAGGCTTAGTAGGCGGACACGTAAAACACTAAGCCTCGGCTCTTTCGACTAATTAATATGCATGTAAGGAGTGAAACAGATAATATCCCTCCCCTTTTATGTTTTGTGACACTTACCCAAAATTGTAGGCAAATCGGGCTATTCAATTAGGAGTTATGGTGTTTAACGCAAATTTACTTAAAAAGTTCGTTTTAGTAATTCATATGCACATAATGAGCTGAACAGGCACTATCCTCATCCTCTCATGTTGTGGATCGTTTACCAAATTTAGTTTAGGAAAATCGGGCTATTCGATTTGGATATATTGTGCTTAACGCAAATTGTCCGCCATTTTGTAAAAAACAATATCACCTTATTAGCATAATTAATATTCACAGGCCCTGTGAGGGAGCGGGTGGGCCGCGGCCCTGCAGAATACTCCCTCGGCTTTCTCGGTCGATCGTAAGAGGCGAGAAAAGAGGTTGCTTTCTGTTGCCCTGG
>JAVFBW010196428.1:0-10098 GCA_034783835.1 Mopalia ciliata
TTCAATAGGAGTGTAGTTTAGCATCATATTAAGCTGTACTTCAAATTTGAACTCTCTATCTTAAACGGTCTGGCTTCAATCCTGTTCACGTCGTCATCAGGGAAAGTTGGACCGACAGACAGACAGACCGACCGACCGCCGACCATCCGACCGACCAACCAACCAACCGACCGACAGACAGACAGAGTGAGTTATAGAGCTGCTCAGTTGCAGCTAAAAAGAGAGAGTGTTGACTTAAAGATGCGGCATTTGTTGTCTGAATTGTAGCTGACATACAGTTAAACATGTTAAAAGAAGAAACTGTTTATTCGGTGGTTTAGTGTGTATCATCATAGAGATGACAAATAAATCAAGTTTATATATAAATAACATAAAAACGGTCTTACTAACATCAGAAGAGAATAATATTGAACAATTATTAGTAATCTACATGCATAACATATGAGAGCTAGTTGATTTACAGGTAAACATAATATGAGAATATCCATGAGGCACCTACCGACGGTCCACGGTTTATCTTTGCCCTGACATATTCTAGCAGGATCCTGGTAATGGGTCATCAAGGAATGACTCCAACATTCTTCATCCACTGAAATTATCAAAACAAGATCTTTTTACAGTATTCAAACGTTGATCTTTATACATGATTATATGTCATGATCTCAATTCCACCTGGCAACTCAAAATTGTTGAGAAGTGTTTTAATATATACTGCACACCTCAAAGATCTCCTTTATTCAACAATGTCATTTTTGTTTAAAAATTAGGATTTATGAGCTTCCCGGGAAATAAGGCATTTTGAGCTACAATTATAGTATCCCCCTGACACTAAACGGCGATGACAGCCCTGAATTAACTGAGGTTGGTAAAAACAAAATTTAAATCTTACCTGTTGACTCATTGTCAAAGTGGAAATCTCCGCAAAGAATATCAAAGGCCACTCGATCTCCATGTAACTGTCCCTTAGTTGGTGCATTTGACTGTCTTCGGAACTCTACCAGCCAGTCCTGGATATTGTTCAGCTGTGCTTTACGAACAGAACTGCAGTCTGAAATAATCAAATTAATAATTATAATTGTTAAATAAATATAAAATAAAAGCATATAGGCTGTAAATATAAATACAGCCTAAACCTTTTTGGAGAAATCTTGCACAATAAAAACTGGTTCATTGTTAACAATATTTTTGTTATTTTTACCATTAGTCAACAGAATAGTTTGCACAGATTGTTGTCCAGAGAATTCTGAAGCCTGTGAACCATTATGGAATTGAACACACAACCCTCAATCAGGCACGGTCTATTTCCGGTTGGCTGAGTGGTCACGGTGGCCGGTATTTACTGTTGGTGATTTGTCCCTGACTGAGGGTTAGGGGTTCCATTCTCGGGCAGATTCGACCTGGATAATTGCGTAAACTAAACTCTGTACAAAGTACAAACTAAGAAAGCTATAACCAAAAATGTCAAAATACAGAAATACAGTATGAACTCATTTTTTCAATGATACATATTAAAAGGTCCTGTATTGTTGTCATGGAAATAATCTACAATTTTGTTTTTAAAAGGAACGTGTGCAGGAAAGGCATTTTTATGGAGTGTATTTCGCACATCTCAATAAACTTATTTTACACACCTCTATAGAAAAAAATCTAATAAACATTTGATTACATATAATAGGTTATTCTTGTATTGTTTAGAAATTATACCATTTGCCTAACTCAAGCCTAACTGGGGGTGGTTTTAACAAGGTTTTCTCTAAGTTTTCCATGGTACATAATAAGGCAAGGAGTCGTGTGAAGTACAGAATCTGTTGTCATATAAGTGAAATACCCTATTATACAATATTAAACCCGAATCAAAGCGAAGAGCCGATGAACAAACAAAGAAATTAAGCGTGCATGAGTGACTGTACCCCTTAAACAGTAATGTCTGAGAAAAAAGCTTAATTTGAAATTTGTCATATATGTTTTGTATTCTTTGGAGCTTGGACAGTTTACATACCTTTCCCATCCTGAAGGTGCAAATTAGATATAAAGGCAACAACACCGCCAGAGTTTCTATGACGATGTCGTAAACGAACCTGTGAAAAAAGGACAAACAAAACTCATGATAATGTCATCTTGAATTTTCCATTTTAAAACTGATTTAGTGGATTTTTGTTTTCTGTTTTAAATTTGAACCAAATTTATACACACATGGCAGCACATTTCATACTGGTTCGTAATGAGATTTTTATGTATATGTATAAATATGATAAGAAAATATAATATCTCATTCTGACCTATGTAAATCTATTGATACTGACTAGTTGTTACTGCCAGTTATAGAAGTAACAGATTTACCCCAATTTTAAGCCCCTAGCCTACTCCATTAGCTATATTGTGAACATATATAAATATGATGCCTTAACTTTTAAAGCATAGTATTATATACCTGTATACATAAAGAAAACATTAGTTATGAAGTAACTTGACCTTTGCTTTCAAAAGACAAACAGTCCTACCTTCACCATTAATATTCCTTTGGCATAAAAAGAATCACGCCCAGTAGAGTTCTTGAATTGTTTAAAAACAGCATCCTCAATAGGAAATCTACTAGCAAACAACAAACCACTGTTTAAGAGAGAAAGGCGCACTTTATGTTGATGACACTTTATACCATAGTTTCCAACATCGTAAAGAATAAAAGGAAATTGATCATGGAGTTTTTGTACAATGATATTTCCAGCTCGTTGCTCGTAGACTTCTTGAAGGCACAGAAAGTCAAGATCTGGCGGGAATGTGTCAGATATAAAATGACAGAAGATTTCTTCATGAGAGAGGAATGAGCTAGAAGCACTTGAGCTGTTCCTAGTGCTGCGATTGTTTGAGCTACGCCTGTGAGACGACGTCCCCGAAGCAATTCCAGATTCTCCGCTAGCACTCGCTGACAGACGATTAGAGCTTGTTCGACTGCGACTTTGGCTATGGCTATGACTACGCTCTCGATTTTCTTTGTAGAAAGGATGATGGGGATCATCAGGGGAGTTAACTTGCAAACTGTCAGTAGCTACGGAATGGCGAGAGGGATGAACTGATAGGTTGACGTCGCGATGAGAGAGACAGGCTGCTGGAGGACTGTGCAAAGTCTCACTGGAGAGTGTGGAGGACTTGCATCGTGAATTGGAATGATGATAGGCCGGGGGAGGTAGGACACAAAGGTGATCGTCATGCCGTAAATATCCCATATTCTCTGACATCCATGTTGCATCCTCTGTAGATGAGATTCCATTGACTATATCGGCTGCTGCTGCTCCCAGACCCTCTGAGGCATGGGACGGTGATACAGGAGATTTGTTCATTAATAATGGTGACACTTCACCTCTCTGGGACAGCTTCCCATTTTGCACACTCTGTAAACACGGATAACTCACACCATTTCCTGTGCGATCTAAATCGGAGGAATTCCCAGAATCTTTCAAGTCAAAGACACTTTCATCTCGGTACATGTCACAGTTTGCCTGCGCAATAATGGTTCCGATAAGGCTAGCCCGACGGTTTGTGTCAGACAGGTTACCAAGACGAGCTAGACATTCAGGTAAAAGACAAACATTCATTGATGTTATGACAAACGGTTCCTGTAAAAGATCATCTGTGTGAATGTGTCTCACCTCTACCCCAGGGTCGTGTGTGAATGCATAGGCATGGCGACAGCCGTGACATGGTAACCATAGCAGCACACCCACGATGGCCAGTGGAAGAGTGACTGCACCAACAAACATTAAAACTGGAATACATATCGCCAATGATAAAGGCCTCCAGAATATTGACTCTTCCGATCTCCTGAAAATATCCTTTGTGGTAGGAAGGAAACATGATGTCAAGGCATTTAAACACCAGTAGAAAGGATAGACCAAAGTCCAGGCCAGTAAACAGGTTATGAATCCACAAGCTGAGCGATATGGGCGAGGATGGACAGGCATTGTTCCTTCACATCATCTGTACATTTCAAACTAAAACAGGAGAAATAAATTGTAAATACATGTTATTAATATATATATAAGCTTACGTCACTAAATTGATTTCTTTTATTTCTTTATACTGTATCCTCTACACCGATTCTAAGGGGCAAAGCCAGAATCAAAAGTGTTTCTTTTGCTTAACTTACTAAGTAACTGGGTAATTTTCACAGTTTCCCTTATCTCCTGTATGTTAAAGTTTCTTAAGGCAGGTTATCCAAATGAGGCAATTGTTAAATCCAGGGTATCCAGAGGACAGATGGACACCCCTCTGCCTAAGCACTTGCCAATTCTAGGTAACTGCATTCATATAGCCTCTTTTGTAGTAGATGGAGAGAAGCAAATATGAATCTATGATTAAAGTGCTTTTTGATAACATTTTTTGTGTGAATTATCAACATGTTTTCCCAATGAGGATTATTTTAACAGAAAGTAAAATACAATTAACATGTACAGTAAAAATTATTTATTATTATGTTAATGTGGATATATAGTCACATCCATTCATATTTAAGCAGATTTAAGTTGGGAAATATATTTAATCACCTTGATGTTATTTAAACAGTTTCAACTGACTCCAGACTTCCATCTAAACACCAATCTTCAAACTTTGGAACACCACACGTCACAATCGATGTCCATCATGCTGTGCAATGTCTAGAAATGAAAGACGCATATCTATATATGCAGATTTAGGTCAAATTATAAAGGAATAACAGCTTCACATCTTCAATCAACCCACCCCCAATTTTTAGCAGTATTTTAAGTTACAACTGCGAGATGGGAAACGATAAAAGGTGCACATTGAACTGATGTGTCAGTCAGCCAACACATACCTATGGTAATGACCTTGAACTTGGCTTTAAGTGCTGTCTTGCTGGTTAATCTTTGGCTGGTCTGAATTGGGATGCTAAGATGTTACACTACTTTATAAGTTGAATATGGGTCAGTGTTTTGCTGAGGCAGTACAATGATTTACAGCTATGGGCTGATACTTACATTTTATGTTACCGTATAGGCCTACTTAATTGCGCCAAATATGTCATGAAAAATTACTGATATCAAACTTTTTTAAATAGGTGCATGAAAGTCTAGTCCTGAGACAAATGATAATTTATATATAGCCTAACATCGATTCTCTGCGCGTTAGGCTTTATATGCATATGAAAAATATTATGAATTGTTGATTATCTCAGGACTAATGGAAATCTTGAATTTGTTGAGGGACTGGATGATCTTTATTTTGTAAGATCAAAGGATCGTAACAAGGGGGCAATTCTATGAATTCATGACATTCTGTACGGTAGACAAACAACTATCACTGACGATTTAACACCCAGACAATTTCCTACACAATTAGTATCCACTGAATAATGGAAGAATCTAAGAAATAGTGAAAAAGCCTCAACCTTTGACAAAATAAAAATAAAATAATTCCTTTATATAAGCAACAACACAACACATATGTTCATATTTGTTTTAATTGTGTGTTTTGTGAATTAAACCACGACAAACTAACTGGAAATGGACCCCTTCAAGCACCATTTTGGCTTAAAACCAATTGTAATCGTATCGAATTACTCGTGACGTTTACAAATGCAACTCTTCATTTTCTTTTATCAGTTCCCCCGTCAGAAATGGGATATATAGGCTAAATGATATGAGGCTATCTCTCAGATAAGACTAAGACTAAGACTGGCCCACAGAACTCTGCCTCAAGGAGAGAAAGTATTTATTTACCTCTTAGGCCTACTTCTCACATCATGTAATGTAGCGCACAGGCAACATAGTAAACCCACATCCTTGAATGTAGCATAAAACAAAATTCTTTTATCGATAGAATTTGGGTTTGTTATTTTCTTCGTCAGCTGTCAAATTTTGTTGTGAAAATAGAAATCCCACCAACATTTCCGTTTACCCACAATCCTTTGGTCTAAGTGACGTCATGAAGGGGTTTCCCGACTGTGATGGCGGACAGAAAGACGCAGAAAGAAAATGCAGCGTTAAAACAACAGATATTTTTTCTAACAAGTGAGTAAGGTAGTATTCAAAGAATACACCACAAACCCCAATTTTCATACTGAATAATAATTTAGTTTGGAAGGTATGGAAATGCGAGTGGAATTCGGTATACATCACTTTTAGTTTCTTTCGGGGCATCGGGTGAACGGGATCGGGTCAACTCGGCCCTGTGTCAACTCGGCCCCAACCAACTCGGCCCCAGTCTATACCAACTCGGCCCTAGTCTACTACCAACTCGGCCCCATGCAGTCTAATATCAATTGGGTTTATTGACGAGCAACGTTTCGGAGCAGATACTAGCACCGTTTTCAAGCTAAATGTCTGCCTAATGTTTTGCCTGTAGGCCGCGGGTGAGAAAACACGAACACAACATGCTGCTATATAGTATCCCTATGGGCGTCTTACACAGCTGGTGAGAAGACGACCTCTCAGCTACTTCGAGCAGTTTCCCTCATCATCGGCAACTGACTCCAGTCAAGATCACAGCTTAAATTTTATTTCAATTCATAAACGTTTAACATCATTACGGTGAATATCGACACGTTTGCATGGTTGGCCTAGTTTGACTGGATGTATTTGAGCTGGGGCCGAGTTGGTAATAAACTGAGGCCGAGTTGGTATGGACTGGGGCCGAGTTGGTAAAGACTGGGGCCGAGCTGGTTAGGGCCGAGTTGACACGGGACGTTTTAACCCTATGCTGGGGACGTTTGGACTTTATGATGGGGACGTTTTGGTTGGAGACGTTTTGACATGGGGACGTTTTGACCTGATACCTGCAGGATGACAGAACGGCATGACTGTGAGGGGAAGTACGCACAGTCGTGTTAACACTGTTAATAACAGGGTTAGCTGCTTTGCAGCAACAACAACAACAACAACATAAACATAATCATTCACTATTGAGAAACCATACCGATTTAAAGTCACCCTTGCAATATTGCTGCACTTGTGGTACGTGGAAGATCTCATCCATATAGGGCAGATTTTCGACTTCGTTGGTTTTTAAGAAAATAACGACAGTCGAAGTGATATAAGCACAAAGAAGTAAAAACACGAAGACAACTGCGGGGGCTGCCATCTTGGACACTTGTCACTCAGATCTAGCAATATCCGCCGTTTCGCAGAAACTTTCACCATTAATTATCTATGTCATGGAATATATTTACTTGCATTCAATTGTTTTTTTCTCTAAAGTACTTTAATTTAAACTTCAGGAGCTGTTTTATTCGTCAAGATAATTTTTATTTGGCTACGAAACTAATCAAAACAAATGACATATCGAGATGCACGTGACAAGCTGTTGAACTCCTGATTGATATCGAAAGTTCATTTACAATACCATTTTTTTTCTTAAAACTTCAGCTGCTTTACAAAGTCGACTTTACATATTTTAAATGTGTATTTCCTGTTTTAAGATAAGGTTGTCAAGTTGATCGGAAAGCTAAAACTACCGGAAAATGTGACTAATCTCCCGGTTGTGATTTTTTCTTCATTAAGATGACAAAATGACCGCATCTGTATAAGTTTATACATGTAGTTTGGATGTACCTTGCTCAACGCTATCAACACAGGGCTGTAGAGCACTGCAGCTCGTCTGGATGAAGCAGAAAGAAGATGGTCGAGCCTAAATGTTCCAAGTTAAATGCCAGTATTACTGACTTGGAAGAAGGAACGTGTTTAACGTTTTCACATTTTAAAAATGGAGCTTTTCTTATTGGTAGGATTGCATCTTGTACTCTTGTACATTATTTGTGTTGAATATATGTGTTAAACTATAATGACGATACACAACTATACATCTATATTGATCTTAAAATACCAACAACAAAAAAACCCCTGATTAAATCTATCTTTCATACCGACAGTATAGTATAACATGTACTGAAAAGGCCTACAGGTGACAGGGTTGGCCGACTATATCTTATAAGATATTAACATCAGTTGTTGATTTCTTCCTGTTTCCAGAGGTCTCTTGGAGCACAGGGGCAGGTTTCAAGAAGCTTACATGATTATCTCCCTTGATCTAGAAAACCCAGAACAGAATGATTTAATTCGGTTAGCAATAAATTTAAACTAACCTTATATAGTTAATTCATATATTTATATTATCTAATTCTTTCAGATTTACAAAATCCAGTAAGCAGAATGGTAAATGACCTGATCATCAGCTTCTTATTCAATCAACAAAACTACATGTTCTTAGAATTTACAAAATCTGATAGCCACAAAGGAAAGACAATATATGACGTAACCAAGCCCAGTTAAATAAGTTTAAAATGTATTGTCAGTGAAATGTAGTCACTCTGATCGAATTTGTGTACTCTAAGCTCAGTTTTCTATGGAAAAGAATGAGCAAGATCAAGGGAGATAAATCTGTAAGCTCCTCAGAACATGCGCCTGAGTACTATAGAGCTTGGGAATAACACAAAGTTGATAAGTTATGCTGTGTAGTTCAGTGAAATTTCCCAGTTTTATTGCACAATTTCTTGTGTCTTGTGATTGTTCTTTGTTGATACTCAAGGGTATTTCACTTACATTACGACAGATCGTCTACTTCACACTGAATCTAGCCTTATTACGGTGGAAAACCAGCAGTAAACCTTGTAAAAACCACCCCCCGCCACAACATGTGACTCGCTCATATACATTACCTGGTGGTCAACAGGCGGACTTGGTCCGGCCATGTTATGAGTCAAACAATCAAAGGTACCCAATGAAATATAACCTTACCAAAATAGAATTTTAAATGCAAATGAGTTATGTCTATCGACCTATTGTGCGGGTTAGTTTTTATGATTTTACTCTGTTGACGGAATACAGATGTCGAGTTATAACTGTTACAGCAGAGTGACTCCCCTTTGTACAATGAGTATGGCATTTACATCTCAATTTCTAAAAAAGTCAATAGTTTGTAAATCTTTCACAGTTTTTTTTTTTTTTTTTAGGTTTATCCTTGGAGGACAAAATTTGTTCCATTGATTGGAAAGACAGAAAGACAGACCGTACAATTGTTGTTGAACTGTTCAAGGTGGACCATAAAGAAGATCAAACGTTTGACCTTGAACCTTTGAACTTTGACCTTCGATGTTTTCTGAACAGGACCTTAGTAAAAGACAAACTTACCTTACCAAAAGGTTGAGTATAGCTGATTAAGTAACAATTAATACTTGGGGAGTCAATAAACATTTTGAACTTATCTAAAATGATCAGAATCTTGATCTATCAGAAAAGATCGATCCTAATGTTTGTTTATTTTAGGCGGGTGGTTGGAGGGAGCTTCTTTTGCCCTCAGAGCTAAAGAGGAACAAGGAGCCAATGTGCTTGTGAAGTCTTAAAATGTCCTGTGTGTGTCCTGTATTTGTCCCCTGTCCCCTGATAATTTTGTTTGTTGCCAGTGGTGTCTGGAGTGCTTTCTTTCACCCATTGAGATGGCATGCTGGTATGTACATGTAAGTGAAATATCCTTAAGTACAACACAACACCCCAATCAAAAAATCAGTATTTAAACCCCTAAATAACAACTTGAATTTAAGATCTATCTAGAAACTTGTGTCTGGGAGTTTTTCTATATCATGAAATGATTCATCTATTGTTATTTTTCCACATCTTTGTGCCAGGGATTAACTTTAATACATACGTTTATATCCTTCCATAACGGACCACAAGCATTGTGCTATATCATCCAAGGGGTTTTTCTAGTTAATTAGGTTCCGGAAAATGTATGGGCCCTCGAAATAAAATACTGGTTTTAGTGGCATTTAGAAGCTGTAGCTGTAACTAACATGGACAGGCTTTTAACATCCATGTTTCTATGGATTTCAACTTCTATATTTATTATCGAGCAACATTTTACTGCAGATACTTGCTTGAGAAAGGTGTTAACAATAGTATCTTCACTGAAACATTGCTTGATAATAAATTATAAGTTAAAATCCATAGAATCGTGTTATGACCAAATAATAGAAACCCAAATTAATGTCAGTGTATAACTATTAAAGGCCTATCCAAATGGTTCATACCTAGAAAACGTATAAAAATAGTCCAATATTCACTGAACGATTTGCAACTTGTTTCATTAAAA
>JAVFBW010196439.1:0-10098 GCA_034783835.1 Mopalia ciliata
TGAAGATGGTGCTTGGAGATAAGGTCTAGAGCCAGTGAAATAGCCTTGGCTTCAGCAGAGAAGATGGATGAAGCTGAGGTCACCTTATCTTAAAGAAGGCTTTGTGCAAGTGGGCCCAAAAGCATACTGGAGTTTCACAAGCTGCATTTGATTAAGACAATTTAACAGTTAGATTTCGCAATCTGGACCATTAGGATACGCAAAGAGACAGTGTTCTGTTCGTGGGCAGATGAGATGGAGCTTGCCGCTGTACTGGGGCTCCAAGGGCACAAGCCGATCTCTTTTTGCTGTCTGTATTTTGTCATGGGACTTCTGCTTTGTCATTGTTTAAGTAGCATCGAGGATGATTTCCTCCACCCACTGTGATGGGAGTAATATATCAGGTGGCACTTTAATACATTAATGAACTATATTGTAACAATAATCAGTGGGTCTTGGTTTATGCTGACAGATGACAGATTCAATGCAATTTGCACGGTATTCGATTTGTTTTAAAATGTATGGAATTCTTCTAAGTTGAATTAACGAGTGTGTACTTGAATTCAAAAGTTTAAAGCTGTGCTTCACTAAGACGACTGTGTGGCATAGATTAACAAGGGTTTCAATATTGACAACACTTGGTTAGGCTCACGACGATACGAATGGTTTTGTTTGCACTATTATTTTTAATTTCCACAAGAATGGCTTAATTTTTGTTTGGTACATGCGTGTTATGTTATTATTTTGCTAGAGTTATTTCTACTCACAACATTAAAACATAAAATTGGATCAGCTGCACAATTCGAATTAACTCTAATTACAGAGCGGCGTATAATAGAAGGGAATCAGTTGTGCTGCTTTCTGTGCTATAAATCAATCAGGTCATCATGAAACTTACAGATAATTAAATATTCTGTCAAAGCTAAAAAAAGACACAGCCATGTTACTTCTGAATATGAAATTGAAATAACCATTGAACACATCTAGTTTAATACAAGATAAGAACAATTTAATGTTATCGATGGGTTCTCTTCAGTAGGCCACATAATGGAGATGTTAAGCATCTTTAAGTTCACTGTTGGCGACTATAAGTCTTATGAGATAGACAAATCCAGGGACACATTGCCAGTGTTTGTCTCCAGTAACGGTCATTGACTTTCATGATATCTCATAAAATAAATCTCTCCAGACAAGCAAGTTAGGGCAGGTCGCTGGCTTATCCTATCCGTCCTTTGGAGAGCATGCCTATTCCACTAATTATACCCATGTGTGTAGCTAAGATACAGCCCGGACAAAAGCTTGTCTGTAAAGGCGACAGCATTATTTAGAAACCACATGCAGCTAAGTAGACGATAGTGTATGGTATGGCGTTGGTGCTCCGGGGAAATAGTATCCACATCGGTTAAGAACTTAACCAAGCAAACAATATAAATAACAGCAATCGCATCCTATTACATAGTGACTTGAACAAAGACACAATTTTGTAACAAATATAACCAAGCGAACAAACCTTCTACAAACGTCTGAGTTGGTGTGACAGTAATTTCGATAGAAATACATGCACAAGTGAAACATCGTTGACTACGGCGCTAAACAACAACCAATCGTCAGGTCACACCATACACAGATTTAACGTGGACTTAGGCGTGAGAATATCCCAACGGCAAGATTGGAATACAGTTTTCGTCTCAACACACATCCCCAATATCAGTTTTTTTTTAAATTATGCCGTTGCTGTCTAAGTTATAAAAAGTCACCAGTTAAAATGACCATCTGTATTATTGATTAGGGCTGACTAGCTTCTGATACAGGTCACAAGCAAATAAGTCTGTAAAGCGGACGTTCCATATCGGCAGAGCAATCCTAGTCTTTTAAAAGCTATTTGAAATTTACGATTGAGATGCCATATAGTCTGCCCATAAGAAAATTACTTTCAATGATTCAAAGTTCGGTAAAGTCACCAGGATGAAAGCATCGTTTGTCTGGATACTGTTTCAGCCCAGTTTACTTTATTGTCGTTATCGGTTTCATGTCGTGAAACGTATCTGACTGCCATTAGACTTTGAGTCGGTCAAATGTAATCGATGAACATTGAATATGCAAAACTTGTTTTCAAAGACATTTGAACTAAAGTGATTAAGAACACCCAAACGATGGAATTGTAAGGTCTCTCGTTTTGTTTGCCACTTCTCGATAACCATAACATTATAAGTTACCCACATTTGTGTTTTATTGCGGTTATTTGGATTGTTATAAAGGTTGGACGATGCATTTTGCTTAATTTATAAGCTTCTTTTATCTAGAATAGTATTGTTCCTTTTTGGTTTTTTCCTTTGTCAAGGATACTTGACGTGAAAAATTTTAGTACGTTTAAATAAATGCAATTTTTTGTTTTCTTTTAAACGTAATTATGGTTACTTCATCCCTTGCTGAAGTAATTTGTTTTAAAACAATAATTGGAAAAATGTTTATTGTCCCCAAATTAGAGATTTTGTCGTGCCAAGAACAGGGGAAGTGTGTGTGAGAGTAGTTCTGGTTAGTAGATGTGAGAAGTTGATTTTTCAATACAACAAGAGTAAATTAAGTTTTATAAGTTTATTGAGAGAACATTTCCATCTCATTATTAAAACCATTTGGTCCGTAGATGAACAGCGTAGATAAAAAATGAAAATATCCAATGATTTCTTCATGACAACATGCTGAAGTTTATGGGAGTCCATGATGATCTTATAGATTTTGAAAACTTGCCTCATGATTTACATCAATATTTATTAAAGTAATATTTAAAAAAAGGACTTGTGGCTCTGCTTGAACGAAAGTCTTTCAATTATTGTAAGCAAATATTTAAACATAATTCAAACAAAGATAGCAAAAATTCTTAAATTAGATCAGAAATCGGCATGATCAAAGCATTTAGTTTCAGGACTTCAATTTGTTGACAGTGGAAAGGGGAATTTCTTGTGTTGTTTTGGCATATTCGTTTTTATTTTAAGTAACACTTTCTTGATTTGTACTGAAACCAGCTGAGATGGAGACCCACCCGGAGTTCGAACCCAAGAGCTGGAGAGCCGGATAGCACGTCTCCAGATTCCAGCCACAAACTATTCCGCCGACCGGCCTTCTTTACAATGTAAGGTTCATGACCGGGAGAATACGGTGGACATTCTCTGTCTTGATAGAGTCATCGATATTTCTTCTGGAGCAGAAACCAGTCAAATCGTTTTGATTTACAGTACCCAGATGATCTATGATTTGATTCCTCCACTGGTGTAATACAGAATATTTTTATCTGAACTATGATATTTTAAAATTATTGCTTTATCAAAAATGAAGAAAAAACTTTTGCGTAGGCCTGTGTGTTTAATAAACGTTCGGAAAGTAATGAATGCTTGTCAGAACTAAGAGTATATATATATATACATATACAAATGAGACCAAATTGATTAACTGACCCCCGTGGGGGAGCAGGTGGGCCGATTAACACCAGCAGGCCCTGCAGAATACTCCCCAGCTTTCTCGGTTGATCGCAAGAGGCGAGAAATAGGCAACCTGTTAGCCGTGGGTTGCATCCCGTGTTGGAGGTGAATGAGATCCTGTTGACTGAGGGGAATTGGCTGGCAAAAGGGTGCCACATAACCATGCTGCTTCAACACGTCACTTTGGCTCAATATTCTCCTAGACGGGTGGTCAGATTGGCCCGATATGATCAATCGGCTGGTCACGTCGAGCCGTGCAATGATCATGTATTGATACCATCGTAATTAGTTAATTCAAAACTGAACAAAAGTAAAATGTATTATATGGGTTATTCCAACCAACCTTAACTTTTAAAATCATTGCAGAAAGTGGTGGCTCATGGGTCAATTAAGTGGGAAACAACAAAGTATATTTTTTGGTTCTGCTTGGGAATAATTCCTCCTAAGCAGAGCAGAATTATTTAGTTTCCTATCCAAGTATACCAACCATGGAACACTCGTTATCTGCCTCTGCTAGTCACCGCAGGGGAGGTTTCCCACCAGTTGGTACTCCGTGGAGGGTGGGGGACATGGGTGGTGAAACATTAACGCCTTATTGTGGCATCCCCTCCCAACCCTATCAAAAAACGAAAAGTAACTAATATAGATCTGGATGACAAAACAAAACTGGCCTAGATTCATAGTAATCAGTAGCCAAGTTGAAAATAAGCCAGTGGTAAAATTATCGCCGTTTGCGTTGAACAGGACACTAATAGATACGGCAGGTACTGTAAGAAATGTAACAAAAATGCGGTCTGGTGACATTCCGGTTGAATGCACCAGACAGCAACAGGCAATTAATTTGCTTAAATTAAAAACAATTTTGGAGTTGCCTGTATCCGTTACACCTCATTGATCTCCCAACAGCAGTAAAGGGATCATTCGAGACAGAGGTCAAGATCTCTCTGATCTATCAGAAGAAGAGATATGCGCCGACCTCAATGGTCAAGATATAGCTAATGTTAAGCGTTTCACAACAAAAAAGATGGTAAGATTATAAAACTTAATACATATATAATTAAATTTGATTCAACTACAGTGCCGGACCACATCTTCACTGGTCCTTACAGGATAAGAGTAGATACCTTCATCCCCAACCCAACAAGGGGCTTCCACTGTCAGAAGTTCGGACACAGTGTAAAGGTGGTGTGGTTTGCTTTCGCTGCTATGTTGCCATGGTATTCGCAGAGCTAAAGGGTAACAGGGAGCAGATTTGTTTGTGATGTTCTATATTTGTGGCTGTCGTCATATAAATGAAATACCCTTGAGTACCTTAAACGCTAATCAAACAAACAAACAAACTGAAGAAGGCCATAAGGGCTTCGAATGCATCAAGACAATAAAATGTTGTAACTGTCATTTACAAAGACTGTAGTTTTTTCATTGACGAAAAGAGAATTCAAGTAATTAAAAGCGATAAGAGCGTTAGCTATATCGAGGCACGACGCCTTGTCTCTGTCTCGGATCATCCCAGTCCTACACCATTGCCCCAAGAAAGTTTTGTGTCTGTTGGTACACAGACCTCTCTTACGTTGCCAACTGGGGATGAACACCCTTCTGCTGTTGACCAAAAAACCAGTCAAACATTAATTAAATCCACTGCTTCAACGCCAACTGGTACAAATAAACAACCCCAAATTAAAAACAGCCACAAACAAAAACAAAACAACCCCACACAAACTAAAAAGCCATCTGGTCCGGAGGTTGGCATTTCGAAGGCCACAAGAGATGCTGTTCAAATATTTCAATTAGAACAGCTAATTAATGTAATAAATATAGAGAGGATTGTTCCCCTCTCTCCGAAGCCATCGACAGATAAATCTCGTAGACGGTTACCCCCCAGAACCGCTTCGACGTCTTGAAAGGGATGGAGGTAGGCATCGGGCGTCATCCCTATGTTGGTAAGCCAACCACCATCACCACTGCCACATAACAAAACTCCGGATGACGACTATCTGCGGCAGGTCGACACCAAGCCTATTCACACAAGGTTGAATTAGTACAGAGCACGCAGTGTTGAATGTAGGCAAATGTGCAAAAAACAAATTTGTTTTTTCTTAATGATTTCACATAGTTTTAAACATAATGTTTACAACTTTTTGATCCAAAATTAAACATTTTAATAGATTGATATATTTTACCATTTATTGTTCAGTTAAATTTGGTTTTCTTTGGATGGTCAATGCCAAGGGGACAACATTGCTGGCGAAGTTGTCGTCGGGGTTACTAAAACAGATCAATCGCGAGTTATTTTGGATAGCTCTAAACATAGTTTTAAATAGAATATTTACAATTTTTAGATCCAAATTTAAACTGTTTAATACATTGACATAATATGTTTAACACTTGTGTGTCCTGTTCGGTTTGTTTGTTTTTTTATGTTTGCTACCTAGGATGCTTCAGATCGGAATTATCTCTTTGGCGTATAAGATAGATATCAATTGACCATATGTTCACGCCACAGCGTAACTGAGATACCGCTGAATGTGGCGTAAAACACCGATCAATCAATCAACCATGAATAACTGACATGGGGTGTACGAGGTACATGTACAATATAATAGTAAATATAACAGTTAACAGAAAAAAAACTTATTATGAAGCTGATCCATTTACGGCTTCTTTTCATTATATCCTGTGATTGTTCCTCTCTTGTCTTTGTTACCAGAGATGTTGAAAGGAGTTTCTTCCAACCATTCGGCTGAAACGCTGGAATATGTGTGATACAACTTTAACTACTGCCTTAAACCTCAATCCGTCAAACAAGCCTGTTAAGAAAATAATTAAACATAAAGTAAAATAAAAACCCCATCAAACAGAAGTATGAAACCAACCATTATCCAGTTCTAACGGCATTGTGAATTTAACAGGACTTATGTTGTTCCATATGACTCATTGCGCAAGAAATGGGGGTTTTCGTTTGTTTCGCAAAGTTGCAATGTCAGAATCTATCGACGACTTACAGGTAAAATCTAACCTTTGTCAAGCAGTAGTAATAGCTTTAGCAGGATTTCATATTCTTAGAGGTTTCTCTGTTTTTCGCTAGAGGGCGCTAGTCATGAATCAGCGCTGGTCTCGTCACAGTGCCGTTGAGACTGGGTAATGTCTGGTTCCATACTTCTGCTCTATAGACTTCTGTTAGTTTATAGTTACGGGCACTGTGTTTTCTCTGCATTATATTAACAGCTATTGTTGCCAATTTGTATACTGACAGCTGCTCGTTTTAAAATCTTTTTCTTTTTACTTAAACGGAGACGATCATGTGACCTCGTGTGTAGGTAGAAATACCAAATGCACCCCTGTTCGACGGAAGTCAAAACATAAGTTGGCTACCTAATTAGCCCTAGAAGACGTTTGCTTTTACGCGCTTTTAAATAGACAACCAACCATACAACATGCCTACAGATGTGAAGTTTTAGATTCTTTCCAATTACGTCGAAACCTAAATACGTTGCACCTGAGGTTACCGGGAAGAATGTTAGGAAATCTGTTATTTTATGTCATTTTCTTCATACATCAAACAATTAATTAAAATAGAACATCGAATAGCACGTCTCCAGTCGGTTCTGAACTATATTTTTTCGATATTTGTCGCTTATAATACCGCTGTCTTTCCGAAATTTCAGCTGCTTTTTTTGCCATTCACCCCAATTGTATTGGCACAATTCAATTTTTTTACAATTGTGTTCCCTGTTTAATTGTTTGTTTAATCGAAAACGCTATTTTGCCCTCGTAGTTGCGGTGTATTTTAAGAGTCAAACTGCCGCGGCGATAAAAATAAGTAGTGTTTTACAATTTTAGTTATTAATCTTACGCCTGTGCTTCGTAAATACAGCAATGCCAAGACAGCTAGAATGCCAATGTTTTTAAAGTTTTTTTAAAAAATGTATGTTACTTACACCGCCCACCTCTTTTTTGCGCTGTGTTTTAAAGCAAATACGCTGTACATTGGTTTGAACTTCCGGTATACAATAGCCATTGTGTTACATATTGAGATGGATTGAACTACAGATGACATTCAGATAAAAAACAAAGCAACACGAACTCGAGCAGAAAATCTTCATCTGGATTAAATTAAATGGGACATTTTAAGTGAAGCGGGAATAGGAGTGGGCTAAATGTCCAAAGATCCAATATTAGATTTCATTTTTTTGTTCTTAAACATGGCACTCAAAATCCAATAACTAACAAAAAAAATCATAGGCCTAATAGAACGTCGATCGCTAGTAAACGGTTTATTGGATATTGTTTGCAAACCTGCGAAAGGCTAAAGATTTAAGAATATTGTTCTCAGTTTAATTTTGAATTTGATTGACCCGACTGTCTCATAATTTTCAACAGTATGGCGTACGTGATTGTGACAAGGTTTCCTCCCGGTTTTCCACCGTAATAAGGCAGTGTACATTGTAAAGTGGACAAACCGTCGTCATATAAGTGAAATACCCTTGAGTACAACGTTAAAGACCAATCAAACAAACAAACAATCCTCTTTTGCCATATGTCTTGTGAGTTTGGTTTTTGAAGACATACACAGAAGCATTCACGATACATTTCGTCTGTAAGACACAAAGCTTACAAATGTGAAGTAGAGCGGATTCAATTCTCATCAATTACACACACAATAAAAAATGTCCTTCAAATGTATCAAATTTACACTGCAGAGACCGCTTTCAGAGACAATTGAATATTTGCATGAGCCCCTGAATAGAAAGAAAAACTATCTCAATTATCCTCACATCGTCTCCGAGAGAATGGTGAAGATCTAATTTAAAAAATGGTACTTTTTATGAATTTTATGTTTCTCCTTATTTGATGAGTGCTGATCTACTGTTAAAAATATTTTATAGAAATAAAGTAACCGATATAATCGATAAAAGAGTCAGTTTAGCCTTGAAGAAATGTTGACGCTTTAACTTGTATCCAGGAACCAATTGTGATTTCCTTCTGGACCAGAAAACTTGGTTAATCTTTATGACGTCATAGCCAAATTTATCAAACGATCCGCGATAGTGGAACCAATGATCTTGCAAAGTTTTTATCCGAATTAAACGTCACATTTCGCCGTGATGGATAGACAATAAACCAGAAAACATAACATTATTAGCTGCAACAAATATATTGTTGCGTCAATATATCTCACACTCCAAGAGTACGGAAAAGTGTTGCGATTTCCCACAAGATGAATATCAATCCGATTATGTTCTTTAATGTTATATAAATAATTCATTTAACATAATCTCAGTCAAAAACGAAACTCCACATTCGGTTGGTTGTCGATAAGTTGAACATACAAGAAAAGTGGGTTTAAATGGTGATTAAATCCATTTTGAGAAATTTATGAGTGTGAAGTTTCTTTTTTGACTGAGTATATAATGCACTAAAGATTTATCTTGAGAACAGTTCACGGAATAAGTCATGCCCTTAATGGGATTTGGACAATATGAATGTGGATATGTTAACATAATCCTCTACCTACATCCACAAGCTGCACCAATACATGACGTTAGTGGTTCTTGTCTACAGTTTGCATTTTTACGGAGCAGTTGTTCCACGGTGTCGTTCTAGTCTAAGTATTCTGTCAGTTTCCGCCAGAGCAGCTTAGATTATATATGTTTTCATCGGGTTAGTTTTGGTTGAAGCAGTGGTCACAGAAAGATCGTCGGAGAACGACATGAATTCCTGCATTCTATCGTCCGTTCCACTCGTCTCTACCCTGTGACTTTTCTTGCAAAATATTCTAAGATATGACATTATTTCTACGTTTTTATTGTCAGTAATTGTACATACACATAAGTAATATGTCTTGGGTGATTCGCCATGTGTATAAAATTAAATAATTATTAGACTAGAATAAGTACTTTAAATTTTTTCCCGGCCAACTCAACGAACTCGTTTATAATGTTTCCATTAGTTATATATATATATTCGATCAATTAACATCTAATCACAAATATTACAAAATGAAGTATAATATAAGTTACTATTGGTAGTAGTTGGTTTTTTAAGATGAACTTTTTGGTTAAGAAACCAAAAATCACAGTTCACGAGTTTATGTTTCAAAATCTTTGTAAAAATAAAAATCCAAAAGGAGCTTTTAGTTTTTCGAGTCTGTTTTCAAGTTATTTAAGAGCATTCGCTGAATCGGTTGAATTGTTGCTGTAAATGGATAGTCTTGACGAACTGGTTGACTGTGAGAACTCGACGAGCTCGATGAATTTGCTGAACTTGGCACACCAGCAAGCTTTGTAAGTCCATCTAAAATATAATTTGAGAAAAAGGTTTTTGAAAATTGTCAAGTGTATGGCATAGTTAGAAAATATTGGGAAAGTTGATAAAAAACATGAAATTGAGAATTAAGTTGTTCCCTGTTGAATTTAGAAATCATTTGAGATAAGATCACCAAGACGTTTTTACCAAGAACCGCCAGTCTTGATAATGATATCCAACTTTGTAAAAGAATTTATAAGGAAGGAAGTTTTCAAAAGCTGTTTCCCCCGTGGGTGAGCGGGTGGGCCGTTTTACACCAGCAGGCCCTGTAGAATACTCCCTCGGCTTCCTCAGTCAATCGTAAGAGGCGAGAAAAGAGGCAACCTGTTGGCCGTAG
>JAVFBW010196450.1:0-10098 GCA_034783835.1 Mopalia ciliata
AAGTCCATAAAGTTTTACTTATTATGTTGAAATCAAGACCAGAGATTGGGAGGGAGTTTACTATTGCTTTACTGACTTGACTGTGGCTTAGTGGTAGCATGTGTGCTTCCTAATCCTACTCCAATTTACCGTTCATGGGATCGAGTCCATCTGTCGACCATCAGGTATATGAGCGAGTCACAAGATGTGGCTCCAGCAATCGCGAGTGTGGTTTTTACAAGGTTTGCTCTCGGTTTTCCACCGTAATAAAGCAAGGGACAGTGTGAAGTGGACAATCCCTCGTCATATAACCTTGAAGTATGGCATTAAATCTCAATCAATCAATCAAACAATTAGGAATTACACCATTGTCCGCAGTCAAATATCTTGATGAATGACATTAAACTCCAAGTAATAAATTAATATAACTATTATAACAACGAACAAGAAACGATTCAGATAAAGAGTTTTACCTGTCTACATGTATGTGTATGGGTGTGCAGTGTAGTCATTTTAAGGCTGATGTCTTTCTGTCCAAAATTTCTGTCTATGTTGAATATGATGAGTTCCACATCTTTGGTGTTTTATGTGGTTAGTGTGTGTGCTTACTAATCCTACTTGAATGTATCCCTCATAACATTGAGTCTGCCTGTTGGCCATCAGGTATATGAGCAAGTCACATATTGTGGCTGCGGCAATCTCGGGGTGGTTTTTTCGAGGTTTCTTCCGGATTGTCCACTGCAATAAGGCTGGGTACAGTGTGAAGTAGACAATCCGTCGTCATATAACACCAATCAAACCAACCAACAAACAAACAAACCGTCACAATGATAGTATAAACTTTATTATTAAATGGGTTTTAGAAATGATTGATAAAAAGGGGAGTTGGTAGTGTATTTAGATTCAAGAGTGTGCAGTCTTTCAAAATTTCACCCCAATATTTGAGTGAAATGAGGTAAAGTTGTTCAACATAAAAAAACCCAGAGGATTTGTGGTGTATGTAATGTAACCATTAACTATATTGTTTTACTGGGGTTATTCTAACTTCTAACAAAGTTCTGTTACTTATATATGGGCCATTTTCAGAAAAATGTACAAATAAGGGGGAAGACTAATAAAAAATAAAAAACTTTTAAAAAAAACTTTGAGTCCTCTGTCTCCAGCTCAAATCAATAATGGTTTTCTATATCCTGACACATTCGAATATGACAGCAGTACCCTCTGTATGTTTTGTTTTTAACTGATGAATCAAGTGCAATCAATGATAATGTTAGAGACAATTTTCAAAAAGAAACATTTTTTTTCTGTTTTTGAATGTATCAATGTATACGAATGAGTAAAAAGTACATTGCATTTCACTTTTTCAATGTATTCAAAGCTTATTTGATGTCCAGTCTTTTGGGAATTTTAAATTATTTACATTTTGGCTCCAATTTCAGTAATAACGGTGAAGACAAAATTGTTTTAATCTTTGCATTTTTTTATTTTCAAAGATTTTTGACAGCTTATGGCAACTTTTTGTTATTAAAAAGAACTATATCATAAAAATCAATCATGAATTTTTACAAAAATAAACTTTGAAACAACTAAAAAAAGATTTAAACAGGCTAAAAAATGTCTTTAGCGTTATTTGTACATTTTTCTGAAAATGGCCCATATTTATATTGTTGGCATTACTAACATTAAACAATAACAGTACATTTGACTGCTACTGCCGGGTCACAATCCACTGGAATACGGCGCTAAACATCAATCAATCAACGTATTGATTGGCTCAGGGCAGTTGGTTTTGTGCATGTCACATTTAATAACACAGCAGGAAGAGTATCTTTCCAGCATAGTAAATTTTATATTCACTTGGAACACCCTTAACAATTGTGTAAACATAATTGAATTCACACCAGTTATATGAGTGAGGCATATTATGTGGGGCCCGCGTCTGTGGCTCAGTGGTATCAGGTTTCCTCCAGGTTTTCCACCGTAATAAGGTTCTGTACAGTGTGAAGTGGACAGTCTGTCATTCTATAAGTGAAATACCCTTGAGTACGATGTTAAACATCAATCAAACAAACACATTATATGGCTCCAGCAATTATGTAGGTGGTTTTACAGGTATGAAACTGTAACAATTGGACACACGGTTACTTTAAAAGAGAAACAAAATATCATTTTGTACAACATACCTTTGATTTCTGCCTGTGTACAGCTCACAGGGTCACTGGTCTCCTGGTTTTTCACTGTATTAAAGTAATGATCTCCTGGTTTTTTACTGTATTAAAGTAATGGTCTCCTGGTTTTTCACTGTATTAAAGTAATGGTCTCCTGGTTTGTCACTGTATTAAACTAATGGTCTCCTGGTTTTTTACTGTATTAAAGTAATGGTCTCCTGGTTTTTCACTGTATTAAAGTAATGGTCTCCTGGTTTTTCACTGTATTAAAGTAATGGTATCCTGGTTTTTCACTGTATTAAAGTAATGATCTCCTGGGTTTTTTTTACTGTATTAAAGTAATGGTCTCCTGGTTTTTTACTGTATTAAAGTAATGATCTCCTGGTTTTTTACTGTATTTAAGTGAAGCCGATTAAGATGTGTAGTTTCATTTATCATATAAGTAAAATACCCTTGAGTTTGATGATATGACCCCAATCAAAACAGTAACACACAACAAAAAAAACATGACCTTGATGATTTCTTAAATGTGTTTTTATTTTTCGTATTTGAACATTTTAAACAATTTATTTTCTCCAGGTCGATTCCGCAAACCACCCAGCACTGGGCACGGTTCCAACAGACGCAGTTCAGGGATGATGCTTGTGAAAATGAACTTTGGGAAAACAAAAATGAAAAAAGAACTTTCACCCAAGAAGAATTTTGCAATAACACAGCCATTACAAGTGTCAAGGGAGAGAACCCCATCTGAAAATCAATCTCAGCCAAGCTTTTCAAATGTGGACAAGGATTCACTATCTAAAGAAGCAAGTGTAAACTCAGACAATACTTCTAGAAAAAGTTCTACCGATGAAAAATTAGAAATCGAAGAAAAATTAAATGAAATTAGCAAATCTCATGATCATGAAGAAAATAGTAGTTCTGCATCTTTGGGCTCAAAAGACGAAGTGTTGTTAATAAATGATTCAACTTCAATTAAAACGGATAAAAATAAACAATCTGAAGTACTCGATGCTTCACAAAATTCAGGAATATCAGAAACCAAATCTATACAAAATGCTGAAGAATCAAAGACTTTAGAAAATGCAGGAGAACCCGTAGTTTTAACAGATGTTGAAAAATTCACCTCAACTGCTGATGATGTGAAAACAGAAATTTCAAATACAGAAGAGAATTCTCCAAAAACTGGAGACAGTTGTGAAAAAGAACAAGATGGAGAAACATCAAACAATGTTGATGTTGATGCAGATGTATTAAAAACTGATGAAGCCATGGATACTGAAACAACAACACCTGTTTCCAAGGCAACAAATGAATCCACTGAAAGGGCTGATAAGATTTCTCATGAGCAGAAAGCAGAAGATAAATCTGATAACATAGATGCCATCTCGGCTGATAATGCTCAAAATGTTTCAAACACTCCAGAAAATTCTGTTCCACCAATTCTTGATTTGGAAGATACATCACAGGAAGTTTCTAATGATGAGAATACTGAAAGACAGGAGGAAAGTATGGAATGTTCTGCTCCGGTCATCCAACGAGAGGGAATGAATTCTCCAGAAGATCCTATTCCAGAAGCAGAAGATGAAAGTGTTCCAACAGACATGTTAAACACTGATGATAGTCTGTCTAACTCTGAAAATCTCAAGGAAGAAGAACAGGCAAATGTAGAACCTATGGAGTGTTCTCCTCCGGTCATCCAACAAGAGGAAATGAATTCTCCAGAAGATCCGATTGCAAAAGCAGAAGATGAAAGTGTTCCAGCAGACAATTTAAACACTGATGAAAGTCAGTCAAAAGCTGAAAATCTTCCAAAAGAGGAAGAGCAAAATTCTACAGAATTGTCCAATGACAGCTTAGATGAAATCACTACGGAAAAGGATGAGAATCTTCCAAAATCAGCAGAGGATTCTTCTTCCAGGTATGCTGCTTCTGAAGAACATGCAGATCTTGCGGAGATCAAAGACAATAGTGAAGATCCCTCGTCTGTATTGCAGCAAGTCGATGATTCAGCAAATATGGACAATGCTAATGCTTCTGATCAATTTTTGAAGTCTAACGAACTAGAATCTTCAGAAGATTCTCAACAAAAAGGTGTTGACGAGGCAAAAGAGAAAAATTCTGACACAAATTCCTCAAGTTCAAGGCTTACAGAGCAAGTTTCTGGATCAGAACCATTGCCCAAGCCGTCCAGGGATGAATCTAGTTCAGAACGGTCACCATCTAAGGGGTCCAGAGACAATGATAGAGATCGTAAAAGTGACTCTCGTCGTGATGACAGACGTGACAGCCAAAGTAGTCACCACTCCAGATCTGGGGGACATGATAGGGTATGTCTGTAAAATGTAGTTAGGATTTAACAAGTTTTGTTCAATGTTATATTTTTTGGTAATCTTCTTGCTAAATGTAGATGTCTTTGAAATGCATTCTGGTATAACAGGTGACCACCCCAAATTCCTCAGACCATAGTCAGGGTACTGTAGCCTCTTCTAGCATGATTTTGACTCAAATTTATGGATAAAGTAGTCAATTGATAACAATTTGTGCAAATAATATTTTGGGCTCCAATATGTTTTTCAAAACCATATTGACCACGGAAACTCCCCTGGGATCTCAGACTGTAGTCTAATGTTAAGAACTCTAGCGCTAATCCGGAGTACCAGGTTTCTTAATGGTTTTCCATCGAATCCAAGGAAGGAACAGGCAAGTGTCAAGTTTCTCAACTTCAACAAAATTTGCATTTTACCACTGATTTTGATTCTTAGCTGGAGAATAAACTCAATTTGAAACCCAGGGTTTTTTATAGAAACTTTTTCATCGGGAATACCCTGATGAAAAATAACGGCAAATTGAGTTTTTCTTCAATTTGTTATTCACTTTTGTTAGAAAAAATTGAGTTTTGACTTTTTTGGCCACTTGTGAGCTATAAAATTCAGACTTCATCCAGTGTCATATCCAAAAACATGTTGGTTTTATTTAAATGACGATAAAAAGTTAGTAAAATTGAGTATTAATGCATTTTTTGCACAGACTGCGCGCTAAAAATATTGAATTTTAGGCAATATCAATTTGAGTTTGATGAAAATTTTTTGTCTATAAAAAACCTTGGCAAACCTCATTTTAATGCATCATTTAAAAGTCAACTTAATTCGTATTAGATAGGCATAAAAAATGGAGAAAAAAAACTCAATACAAACACTGAAAAAAAAAAGACCCGATATATATACGGGTAATTTACAAAATGCCCTAAGTCAATCCGTTCATATATGACCCAAGTGCAGTCAGTGATCATTGTCTTTAAATACCAGAATGTACATGTGTCAAAATTTTGTTTTCATTCTTTCAGTCTGACAGGCGACAGAGTGGCAGCGGTTACAGTAGAAGCAATGACCATGATCGCCATAGTAACAGATATGACCATGATGATAAATACAGGTGCGACTTTGCATTAATATTATAAGTATCTTTTGCCAAAGATTTTGGGGGCGAGGGGAGCTTGCTGTTTCCCTAAATTTTCAGAGTAAAGAGGCAATATGAAGCCGATCAGTTTGTGAAATCTTTGTTGTCCTTCTCTTTGTTATCTGCCACCCGTGAGGGAGCGGGTGGGCCATGGCCCTACAGAATACTCCCTCGGCTTCCTCAGTTGATCCTAAGAGGCGAGAAAAGAGGTTGCTTACTGTTGCCCTGGTGTTCGCAGAGCTAAAGGGTAACGAGAAGCCTATTTGTTTGTGATGTTCTGTATTCGTGTCCGGCATCATATAAGTGAAATACCCTTGAGTACGGCGTAAAACACCAATCAAACAAACAAACTGTTATCTGGTTGTGGTGTCCATCGTTGTTTTCTTCAATCATTGAGCTGGCTTGTCGCCATGTGAGTGAAATAATCTTAAGTATGGTATTAAACCCCAATCAAACAAACAATCAATGTCATGTTTCAGTGGTTAGCGATTCAGACTACTGATGTTCCTTCAGCAACCTGTTCTGTTGACAAAATCACCTTAAGAACGGGGTTAAATCCCAATAAAACAATCAATATACCTCATATATTTACAGGTGCCCTTTAGATCAGTTTAGGGTGGTTTCCTCCACTAATTGAGCTGGCATGATCTCATGAGTGAAATGGCCTTAAGTATGGTGTTAAATGGCATCCCTATCGAGTAAACTGATTGGCTGACTGAAGCACCTGTTTGGGGACTGACTCAGGCCTCAAATACTGAATGTTCTGCTAAGGTCAACAAACATGAAGCAACGAATTCTTTTGAAGAGTCTAGATATTGCATGATATTGTAAGTACATGTAAATATATAAGAAGTTTTCTATTTTTTATCCTTATTTCAGGGACAGAAGCTCTAGTCGATATGATGACCGTAGTGGGCGTGGTTATGAGAGGGGACATTCTGATCGCTATGACGACAGGGGACACTCTAGTAGGGATTATGGTAGTCATGGTAACCGTGACAGGGATAATCATAGTTATGACAGGAATCGTAAAGATCGGGACTCTCACGGCAGCCATAGTAACAGACATAGCCATAGCCGAGATGGTTACCATAGCAGCCAAAGAAGAGACTACAATTAGCAATTTTTGCCATGGTGAAACATGATTTGCAGACGTCCTTAACTGTCGAGGACTTCAGCAAGCGACATTTAGCAGATTTGACTTTGGCTGCAATTTTTGGCTTTTAAAAAGTCTGTGTAAATAATAATAAATAAATCAGTCACATTGGATACATATTTGACTATTCTGTACATGTATATGAAAGCTTTTGAAATTTATAGTCAAATCATGAAAGAAATTATTAGCTTTATGTATGAAACAATAGAAAAATATCTCTGAATATTGAAATCTGTAAAACAATATGGCCGATTGGTTTCTGGCACACACTGAAGCTGCTATGTCAAATATTATATTCCTCAATATTTGGTGTTAGGTTTATTTTATGCTTAGTAGATCTATAGTTGTATATCAGTATATATGAAAATAGAGCACATCTTGTGTCGTTTGTCCTTGTTGATTGTTTCACATATGTACCTTTGTCTAAGTACGCAGTTTGAGGGAGCTTCACGTATCCAGGGGCCAGTTGCTCGAAAGATAATTAGCTGTAACACCAAATTAAATCGCTGATACATAGTTAGAGATAGACATTCAACCTGGCGTGACGTCCTCTAATAGCGGATTAAATTTAATAGCGCCTTTCTTGCATCCAGCCCTGATGCAAAAGCAAGCAGGGGCCAGTTGCTCGAAAGACAATTATCCGCTAAAACCAGTTAAAATTGCAAATACATGGTAAGAGATAGACCTTCAACCTGGCGTGACGTTCTCTAATAGATTAAATTTAATAATGCTTCGAACAACTGGCCCCTGATGCAAAACCAAGCATATCTGTTCTTTATATAAAGTCCTGTCTTTGTCATTGTTTGTTTCCAATGACCTTGAGAGTGGGTCCCTTAACCCAATGACCTTGAGAGTGGGTCCCTTCACACAATGACCTTGAGAGTGGAGCCCTCAACTCAATGACCTTGAGAGTGGAGCCCTTAACCCAATGACCTTGAGAGTGGGTCCCTTCACACATTGGGCTTGCACTCAACTGTATGAGTCAAATAACCTTAAAAACAGCCTAAAACCTACAGGGAACAAAATTAAATATTTTCTAAAACTAATCACTATATGATATGCTCCTAGCTCAGCTTCTGTGTTATCAGAGCCTTTGGCTTTGGATAGAAATTTTCAAACATAGATATAAAGTCTTTACTTTTAGCACCATTTTTTGTCCGGCTTTTTGGAAAAACACACATCTACATCTAATATGTTTAAGAAGTGTTTTATCAATAAGAGAAAGTGACCATATTTTTTTAAAAATGTACATACAATTCAAGGTGAAATTAAATACCAGTTTGTATAAACTTAATTTGTAGAATTTGTATTTTAGCTGGATTTCAACAATGTCCTCTGTACATGTATTTTGCCGCATCGATTCACATAATCTGCCATTACGTAACAAGTACCCGAAAATCATCTCAAATTTCGTCCAGGACAAAATTCTAACTTTGATGCTCGTTGTGACAATATTACAGCATGTAATCGTATAAATGTATGTTTTCCGACAAATGTTGATATTTTCTAACTGAAAAATTCATAATAATTTTGTCCAGGACAAATCCTAACTTTTTTACTTGTTGTGAAAATATTGCAGCATGTAATCAAATGAATTTATGTTTTTAGACAATTGTTGATATTTTCTAATTGAAAAATTCATCCTCAGTCACTCAGACAAAAGCAAGAACTAGCTTCCAAAATAGTGATTTTATGGACGAATTTGAAGTGATTTAGGCTAGATAGCGTTTCATCCCATTGGTCGCTGTGGCATTTAGTACAGGTAACTGTCAAAATCGACCAATAAATCGTTAAAAGTATTGTTAATGAATAAATGTTTTAGTGGTCAGCGTATCGGACTACAGATCGTCCTTTGATGTGCATGTACCACTGACATGATTGAGTCCCCCTTGTCTACCTCAGGTATATGAAGGAGTCCCGCAATGGTGGTTTTTACGAGATTTCCTCAGTTGCCTCCCTTTTTTGTCCTCCGCTTTCCGGAATACGAACTTAAACCCCAATCAAACTAACTAATAAATTTTAAAGTAGAAATTTTATAGATGAGATTTTAGGTGTATGATGAGTCAGATAAAATCACCTGACTTTTAAGGGGCAGCTCTGTGATTGGTCAGTCTGGAGCAGCCAATCAACTCACTGATGAGCTATTTGAATATTTTGTTAGCTCTGGAAAAGACTTTTTGATAGTTCTGAAAAGCCTTGAGGCCCCGTTTCAAAAAGCAATTTGTACTTAAGTTCATCTAAACTGTCATGACTACCAGTACTGAAAGTATTTTGTCGCCATGTTAATTAAGATCAACTTAAGCTAAGAACGCTTTGTGGAACAAATCCGGGTGTTTTTGGAGGTAAAGGTCTGCAGGAAGCCGATCTGTTGGGGTTGTCTTTGTGTTACATCCTGTCATTGTCCTCCTATTCAGTCTTTGTTCATAGTCATTGACGTCAAGACTCTTTTCCATCAGTGGGCTGGCTCGCTGTTTCCTGAGTGAAATAAGCTTCAGCACGGTGTTAAACCCCAATCAAACAAACAAACAAGCAAGCAAGCTTTTGTCGACACTATGAAATGAAGGAATTTACCAACCATGTATGCTGAGAAAAGCACTATAATAAGCTGTTGTAGCAGACGTCCGGGTCTAGGAACTACTTGTTTGCATGTAGTACTGAAAGCAGTTAATAGTCTCTGTATTGAATGCATAGGAAAAGTGCAATTTTGTTTTACAAAAATAATTTGAGTGAAAAATTGAAAAAGCCCCTGTATTGATAGTTTAGTGAAAACTCAAAAAAAATGATGGACAATGCATGTTTACTATATTTCAATCTACATATATTCAAAACATTTTCTGTCCCATAGTAATTAATAAACTGATAAGTTTCAAATTCAGTAGGCTTACAACTCCTAAAACTCATGTTGATTTTATATTTAAACCATCTCTAGTACTAATCATTCAAATTTTATAGTCAAGGGGATGGTTGCTCGAAGCTCTACTAAATGTAGTCAAATTTTGGGTGATGTCACGCCATGTTGAAGGTCAACTTTGGATGATGTTACGCCATGTTGAAGGTCAATTTTGGGTGATGTCATGCCATGTTGAAGGTCAATTTTGGGTGATGTCATGCCATGTTGAAGGTCAAGTTTGGGTGATGTCATGCCATGTTGAAGGTCAATTTTGGGTGATGTCATGCCATGTTGAAGGTCAATCTCAAACTCTAGCAATTTAATCTGTGGCGTTAGTGGTTAGCTTATTGTCTTTCTAGCAACTGGCCCTAAAAGAATTGTCCATCATTAATTGGAGTGTTCACATTACTTGTGAAACGTGAAACCTATTGATGGAAGTTCAAATA
>JAVFBW010196461.1:0-10098 GCA_034783835.1 Mopalia ciliata
AGCAATAAAAATATCATTCTAAATAAGTTGTTTTGTCACTGGTTTACTTCAGTGGACTCATTAAGATGGTATACTCACAAGTTAAGTCTATATCTTTAATTAACACAGTTCTTTGTAAGGACATGACGGTGCATATTGTTCTTGTTACTTGTACGGGACCAATCTTCTTGTGTCTAAACACGAATCGAATCAGTACACACACAGCTATCATGTCTAGGCTGTTTGTTATTAGCAAAGGACCAAGAAATCGACAAAATGCCACAAACCATTACCGTACAGGCTTAAAGCATCTAATGTTGAAAGTCATATTGATGTTTTGTAGATTTAGGAACTTGACTGCATGGTAATGATATGATAATTACGGTAATAGCGTTTCTCTCAGCAAATATGCAACTGCAGTTTTTGTTTCAGACAATATCTTGCACACCCCGACTACTTAACTGTTTTCTATCCCAGGAAATAACATAAACTCATCGAGAAAATGTAACACCTACAAATTCATAAAGTTCATCAGTCAAGAGGAGTTTTACATGATTTGTCAGCTGGATATTGTGCACGTTCCACATACAGGTCTATTATTGTCTAGAAACAAAGTTCTTTCGAAGGACATGGTTGTGCATTTCATTAATGTATCGGACCAAGATTCAAGTGATTGCTTTGGTTGTTTATGTACCAAAATCTTTGACATTTATCCCATCCGTTATTTCGATTCACAAATGAACAAGAAATCGATTGAAAAGTTTGTACTAGACAAGACATTGTCTACAATATTGGTAAACATTTTTGAGTGTACATTATCTTTCCAAGCTAGATTCCCCGTTTCGCGGTTCCGAATCGGGTCAAGTGTATGTAAAATTAATTACATAAATGCAATCATCAAAAACTTAAACAATTTTATTTTATAAATTTGTATTGAATGTATTTCGATATATGGATATAATTAAAAAAGAATCCACTCTAATTGTAATAAAACTTAATCGTCAATTTGACATTAAAATATCCCTTAATTAATCATGAAGTGCTCAGAAACGTAAACGACAATAATCGCTAAGACGTGTGTGTTTTAATTCAGAATAGCTTGTCTGCCATATTTTGGTTGAACCGTTGTAAATGGATAAACTAAGAACGTATTTATCCACATAAGTATGCTATACAAGTACTGGTTATTAACACCATTTCATGTACGGAGATTCGTGCTCTCTTATTACCATACACGGAGGGATGTTTTGATGTAGCCATGGATCAGCCGTCAAAGTATCGGACTACAGATCTTATTTTGATGTACTACTCAGATGATTGAGCCCTCTTGTCAACCTAAGATATATATAAAGGGGCTATACGAGGGGTCTTCGGCAATCGCTCGGGTTGTTTTTATTAAGTTCTTTCCCGTTTGTCCACAGTATTTAAGTAGGACACAATCAAGCAATTAAACAAACAAATCAGTCATTTAGTAATGATTAACCGACACCACTCACGAAAACAATACTACACAGACTCAAGACCAGACAAATTGGTGGACATTACTCTCAGTATTATCGATTCTTTATAATTAATATATTTGTTTATCCGCATAATCATGTTGTCTTTTGCTGAATATATCTTTGAAATGCACAAATGTTTTTGGCTTTGGAACATCCAAGACAACAACGCTCATCTATTTGAACTTCGTTTATTCAGATATATAAGGACCAGTTTATGTGTTTGCATGTTATACAATTAATACCAGGACGTTACTGGACACAGATTTTTTCATATCCGTTGAATTAACACTGCTCCCTTATATTGTTTATTCAACCAATCAATCAACCGATCAATCAGCCGATTGAACACGTTTTCTTTTGTATTATCTTTCCACAACTCTTGGAAATCAAACTACCGAATTCATACTATTCACAACAACAACAAAAATATATATATTAAAACAAACAACAAAAGGTTGAGAGAAGATACTGGTGTTTATACAATTATGTTGAAGTCAGCGAAATTATTTTCTCCAAATCTTGAATGATTTCAACGTATTGTTTTACAGACAAATAGAGTGGTGATTGAAGTTCCGAAACATCACAAACATTAACGTTAACACTTCACACAGTTGGGTCGTGGTGTTTCCATAGCACGTGAACGTTATGGAGCTGATTGTAGAACAGGATAGTTGCTGTTGAGTTATCTTTTTACATTATGACATTGATGTAAAATCTTTAGAAGCCAAAGTTCAAAGATGTCTAGATGTCCCGCAAATGTATAAAGTAAGAAAAAAGACCGTGTGATTTATCAAAGCGGGTTACTTCAAACACAATGTAAATAATTGTTTTTGCACTGTTCTTGTAACAAAATCGACAACTAGATGTTATCTTTTAGCGAATGTAATCACACTACACAGACTTTAAGTACAGAACTTTGTTTAGAGGAATGCGCTAGTTCATGGATTTTTTGTCATTATCCAAGAATGACCAATGATCAAACGATTCCTTGATAAGATTGTCGACATGGGTGATTCCATAACAACTAAGCTTGGATCCATCCCACCAAAATAACATACAACCATGGTGTGATCAGGAAATGACGGTCAAACTTTGCCTGCTACTGAGGGTCACAATGTCCAAAACTATATAATTATGTGACAGCAATTTCACTTGTTTACTTGAAGAATAAATACAAGACAACACTTTTCCATGTTTCCGACAAAACTGTTGTTGCCGGCCAAATAATGGCCGCACGCCGCACAAGCGGGGGAATTTTAAGTGAACTGTATACTGCTCTTAAATAACAAAAATAAATGTCGAACAACTAACCGCATACCGACCATCGATAAAGAAGGATATAGATGCTATCTTTTTTGGCATTTATATGTTGTGGACGTGCAGTGCCCTAATAAATTAACGAGCAACGATTCCGAACATAAAGCAGCCATGTAAGCAAACAATCTTGGAAGCTTGCTTACACAAGTGAAGACAATCTGGTTAGGTTTATTGAAAAACAACATTTAGGCACAGACCGATTCGATAGTACTTGTAAGTCCTCTTTGTACCTCTTGTGTGCAAAAGGCCTTTGTGAAGGAAAACAGATATGATATTCCAGTATGGAAAAACTAGATAACCGGGGTCAAGTTTGGTCGCATTGAAATACGAATGCCTTTCTTTTACCGTTAATCTGCTTCTATCTTCAAACCCAATGGACGCAACGTTTGAAGTGTCTATCTTCAAGCACTTTATTGGTTTCGTTTTCAGAGTGAACAAATGAAGATATTTTTCCAATGGGCAAAATTTTAAAAGCGAAGATAAGGTCAAATAAGGCATGAAAAAATGGGGTTCTCCGAACGTTAAAATGTGTGTTGTGTAGCTGTTTTACTGTGTGTCGCGTCTCTTACATTGTACATGTGCCACAACCACGACTGCTATGACGACACGGGGACGCATTTCAAATATATAATGACCTACTTTACCAACATTTCGTGTCTCCCATTAAGCGAAGAAGTAGATCTAGGCACCAACTAAACTTTAATACCTACAGTTATGGTAACTCGCCAATTCTTCAATCATCAGCCGGAGTTTACTATGTGAAAAAGTTGCTCGTGAAGTAACCACATTTTGAAGGTTTACAAGACTATCTCGAATGTGTGTCGATGCAACACGTCACATACATGAATATATTTTCGATACAGAAAACCATTGAACTATACTGGATAAGCCGGGGAACCGTCGAATCTATTGTTATTAACCAAAGTCGTTATAAACACTTGACTACACATGGCACCAACTTATTAGAGACGTAATCAGTTAAATCACCCTCAGATTCATTACCAGGGGACAACATTAGCTAAGGATGAAACCCTTTGGAATCATTCGGATTAGCTGAAGGACAAACTAATCGATTTGGGCAATTTATTCACGCACTAACGTCTCCTTCAAACGTCACACACCAACGGCGTGACCATACACACACAGGAATCTCCCCCGATCGTTTTCTACATTTATCAATTACGCTAGGCACTTCAACGTTTTATTCCAAAACCTCTGACAAACGTGTTCAGGTGTAATAGGGTTGTGGGTTGCCAGAAATACATCTCCGCGAAAGGGCACTTGAATGTGAACAATAACTTTGTTATTAAACTAATAAAGCTATAGAGCTCTCTGTGGATTGATATCAGAAAGAACAGAAGGTGTGTCTTACTTTTTGTTATTCTCTTCATTCAGTATTAGGAAGCGAGAAAGAGAATCATGCTTTACAGGTTGCACGTGTTGATATTCCTGCGAAAATGTGACAGTCGTATATGAGTTACTTTTAAATTATTAAAAGTTCACATCAAACGGAAGAGAAGGGACTATCACACGAGTTTACTTCTGAGTTGCTCTGGTACCAGTGAACATGTTTTTGTGGGCATTTGTGAATGCGGAATTAATTGATACCATTGCTAAATAATCATTACATGAATATAGAAAATAAATGATTTATCATTTTGCTATTTCTGATTGAAGCTTAGCAGTATAAAGTTTGCCTTAGTTGGTATATCTTGAGAATGTGGAAATCCAAGTTAATTGTCTTAATACATATCCTTTACGTTGAAGACGAAGGACATCAAAGATAGAAATTAATCTGAAATTTGCTATCTTCAAAATACTAGACACCATAATAATGCTTCTAAATGACAAATCGTTTGGTTGTTGGAAGCCTGATACATCTGATGGCAAAAAGAAATCTGCTCAGAGTGCCGATTTAAATGTCAAAATTACCGATGGAATCGTCTAGGGTCTTTGTGACCAATAAGAGTGGACCAGCCTCAGACAGAGTACTGGTAATTCCACTGGAAGGTGGTCGGCTTTGATGAGGATTATTGTTATCCTTTGCAAAGCCATATCTTGTAACATTCTATAATTGTTAGACCTTGGGCTGTTTAACGTATCCGAACTAGTCATAAATCAGGACTGATATCTATTATGTATTGAAACTGTTTTAATATATTTGGATAAAATATATCTCAAAACATCACCAGCAATATATAGCCTACTTAAAAGAGCAATTATGCCGTTCACATAGCTTAATTGATTCAGCCGACATTGTGTTTTATATCATTCATGCCCTGCACTAGGAAGTGAACACAATTAAGTACGACGCAAAACACCAATAACACAAATACTTCAAAGCAAGGAAACCGTATACGGTATCTGCTGTTTTAGTAAGCACGTTATGAAAGTATAAAATGACCCTTTCCGATCCGTATATGCAATATATTTATTCTGTTAAATTGCTAGCAAAAACGCAACTGCTAATTGGTTATTTTACGTCGTAAACGAGATATTCTAGGGTGATTTGTAAGTTGTAAACGTGTATCTTATATGACGCAGTAATGATGTTTTCCACTTTGCTCAATGTATGTATAAGTTAACCTTTACGCTATTGTCTTCTTGGCTCATTATCTGAAAAACTTGAAATCGATTTGCACATTCAGTCCAGGAGACGACTCTGGGAAGTACCAAACGATCTCATATAAAGGGGTTATTCCTGGAACATAAACATAGGTCGAATGTCTGCGACATTACAAGATAATTTCACTTCAAATATAAATGTCTTTATTTAATTATACTAATACTTGGTTTACAAATACTTAAACAAAGGTAACTTAGAGTAGTAAGCTTTCGTCTACTTAGGCTTTAAGCTGAAGACTGCTGTCTAGTTCGCAAAATCTGTGGTTACACAACATAACGTTTGGCTTGGGCTTCTCCTGCTACCTTCTTATATTACGACCCATTAGTAGCTTTGGTTAGATTTTCGGCACTTATAGTAATAACTAAAGAATATATTTATTTTACTTGTATAAATAGATAGTATGTGTACAGTGCGTGATACGTGACGATGTATCAGTTCGAGTTGCCTCAAGTCGAACTGCAGGTATCAATCGAGCTCGAAGAGTACGACTTTCGTCGTACTTGACAGGGGGAAAGTACTACCTGTATATACCATTTAATCCGAGATTTAAAAAAATCCAATCCCATTATGAATTCATATAATAAAGCGAGCTGTTTGATTATCCTTTTTTTAAATCTATAAAACTTCAAGCATGATTGTATGATTTAATATGTATTAAAAAACAAGTTAGATTTACACACCCCATCAAAACATTCGAGAAAACATAGTTCCATTCCAAACACCAACCAGTGGCTTTATTTTGTATAATCGTAAAATATGTTGGTTTTAATCAAAGAAACAAAACATAAATGGAACAAATTGTACAGTTGCCAAGTGTTGATCTGTTACACAAAGTCGAGGGATTTACTCTGTTACGTTAGGGGGCGTTGTCATATAGAATTTAAAATTGAAAGCAGCCCGCTTCAGGCCGTACGTATATGAACCATCCGATAGGGTAAGTATACGATGCAGCAGTATCTGTGTGATGATACTCATTTTTATATAATAACAGTTAATAGTAAGTGTTGGAATTTCAGGCAATATTGGGTGATCTATTCACAATACGCTTGTACATTAAATTTTAAGGGCCATGATTTAAATGTTCCTTCAAACCGACTGTGTGTCGCATTTACAGCTTCCGACATTCAGACATGCATATAAACCACAGATAACAATCACATGATTACAAAAACGATTAAAATATGAAAAGCCTCCTTATTAAAGCTTTGATCAAAGGGTAGATGGAGGCCTAAACAAATCAATACAATTATTATTATCACAGACAGTATTGTTTAAATTATTCATGAATCGTCTTAAATGTGAGAGTTTATACACATTAATACGTCTTCGTCTTAAATAAATGTTAAACTACATGAGACGTTTTGAGTTTCTTTTGAAGAACAAGCTCACATTGGTATAACCATTAAATATCAGTTTTTCAATTTCCATATGGCTTGATGCTTTTGGTTTTTAAACCTCTGCTAATCTCCGGACAAGGCAATATCACAGTTTATTTGGATTGATACGAATATTTACATAAAAACAAAAACTAAAAATGTTTCAAGATAAGAAATAAATTTGTTTAAGAGGCCAAGCATTGTCCTTTACTGTATCATCTGGCTAGAAAACTGTATATATATATAACAACTGTAAAACTGTAGATCATATATGCTTGAGAAGGATGCCTGAGTAGACATTGAAACGTTGCACCCTTAATAAACTAGAAGTTATAATCCACAAAGCCTTGTGTTATGTTTAGAAGAAATAAAGATAGAAAACAAAACAAAAAATGAATTAAAAAAATCCCCTAACACAAATCGTTCTACTTTGTAATTAGTACCCAATTGCTAATGCATTAAATAAATAATCTACATCCCCTGCCACTTGGGAATTCAGCCGAAATACCACTGTGAGATGTCACGTGATCAACTCCACATATTTTCTACAAACCATTGTTTTTTAGACTATCATATTGCCCTTTAGGTCTACCATACAAGTTAAAACGTTTGTTAAAGCACTCGTCATCAGAAAGGGAGAGGAACCTATATTGTCTACGTTTTCTTCTAATAATTGTCCTGTAACATTTGAAATTAATTATTATATAGTCGTTATGTTGTAGGCCTATCTGCCTATCTGTTCATTTCATAAACGAGTATATTATTTAAAAATGTTTATCAGGCTTTTCCGATTATTCAGGCCCGCGGCCGTGGCTTACGGGTTAGCGCGTGCGCATACTAATCCTACTTTAATGTACCAGTGACGGGATCGAATCCGTCATATTCCGTTGGGCAGCACTTAGACTGAGGTTACTGAGCACAATTATTACATGTTCTAATTATTTACTGCTAAAAAAATGCACAATTCTATTGTTTTACAGTCCATTAAACAACTCATCTAATTTAGTTTATCTTTCCGGAAGCAATCAGAATAAAAGTCCGCTTACAATGATTAATGGTTTTTGTAAGATAAATGATCATATCGCTGTGAACATATTATCACAATGTGGGAGCAATGAGATTTTTCGTAAATACAACAGTAGGTAGGGAGCTTATGTTTACTGTGGTGTAATGAATGAAGCCGACCTGTCGGCGATGTATCTGCATTTCGTTCTACGAATGCCCTTTATTGCCTTTTACCTTGACCCATTCATCTGGCACGTAGTCATATGAGTGTAATAAACTTCAACTATTGGTCTGGCACGCCGTCAGGTGAGTGAAATAACCTTCACCCATTGGTCTGGCACGCCGTCAGGTGAGTGAAATAACCTTCACCCTTGTCTGGCGCGCCGTCATGTGAGTGAAATAACCTTCACCCATTGTCATGTGACGAAAAAACCTACGGTTAAACCTCAATCAAACAATCAGACGAGAGTCGGCTTTGTCTAGTTGTCTGTTGTTCTGATGGATGTTTTTGTGTTTTACCACCTGGCTCCTTCTAGATGTGTTGTGCTGACGGAAGAAGTTTGGACTAAATTAAACATAAGATAAGGTTTAAGTAAGTTTCATGGTTAGCCTTAAGAAAATGTTTGGCAATAAGCCTAACCCATACTAACATTTCTAGCTTACTCCAGCGCCCACGACGGTTGTGCTGATTAATTTGGTGAATTCAATGTATAGGCCAACTATTAAACTAAACATTAATTGTCTCGTGTTCGTCTAACTTCGTCATGTTTTACACTATAAACAAAGAACAAACCGCTTCATATACTCAAGATGTTAATCAACCGCTGTAGTGCAATCGCAGATGTCAAAGACAAAGCATTCATAGGAAAAATATGTCCTACATGACACTATAGGCCTACACACAATGTGTTTTTTCGATAGATTTTATGAACGTCGTCTAAAATCGATTAAAGACAATAAATAAAACAAATAAATAATCAACACATGCAATTTACTTTAAATCCATTCATGTAATAATATTTAAACGACCAGCTTCAGCGTCCTTGCTTTTTCAAATCAACAATAACAAACTTAAAAGGGGAAACAATAATTTGTTACACAGTTACAAAAACATATAGATTCGAACAAGGATGTACGCCCGGTTTAGATGTCCGTTAAAAGCTGATAGCAAGATCTTGACACATAGCGGATCTGTCAATGATGGTACCATTGATTATTAAAAATTGCAACCGAAATTTGCTCGGACGCCGTGTGGCCATTCTGTCTCCGTTGATCACATGCTATTGTGGAAGTGTCCTAAATCTCAGTGATAAAGTTGTGTACTCTTGCTGAATGATCAGAAGAAACTGTATTATCAGAAATGAGGGTCAGTCCAGAGGTGGTCTTATTTAATAAAACGTCAGGACCAATTGTACTCCATCTTTGGAACCCATATGCACACGTTCAAGGTACTATTATAACGGCGTATTGGGGGTAATATTTGTCATATTTGAGAACTGTATCCAGGGCAAGTTTGTCAGGTTGATTGATGGACTGACCAAGAAATTATCAGACATCTGATTACTGAGAACACATCAAGATTGTCCTGGAAAGATTATAATCGTGTACGACCAAGGAATAGCCGAGAATGTATTAAAGCTACAACACAACGCACAATCTCAACGATGAGCTACAATAGTGGGCGTTAGGTTATACATTGATTCGTATTTAAGTAACAAGATCAAAACGCATTAAGGCATTTGAATAGGACATTATGTCAATGGGATGAGGTGTAAACTGCTTCAAGATATCTCATTGGTTCATAATTAATTGTATTGTCTATAGTTAAAGGATATGCTTAAAGAATTGGCATTTTTATGTTTATCAAGAAACATTTACAGACAACTTGTAAACAAAGAAAGTGAAACCCGGCATAGTAGACCTACTCGTTGATTTATTTTGACGCGATTCGCCGCAATGTGTAATACAGTAATCAGCGCTAACTAACTGTTTCAATCAACAAGTAAACTGGGGATATACATTGGCAGTGAACAGAAAGTTATTCTACCGAAAGGTGAAAAGGATGATTGTGCGATTTACTTTACTCTTAGAAAAATATGTCTGTAATGGAACGCTTTGAGGTTCTTCAGCAAATGCTCTCAATATTTCTCCACTTCTTCTTATGAAAGGACCGTTTTTGTCGTAGTGGTTCCATATGGATTTGTTTGTTTGCCGCGGTTTTTTTGATTGGGGTTTAACGTCGTACTCAAGGGTATTTCACTTATATGACGACGGATTGTCCACTTCACACTGC
>JAVFBW010196472.1:0-10098 GCA_034783835.1 Mopalia ciliata
TATAGTCAATTGTTAGATTTAAAATGACAAAAAGGGTAAATTATTATAGTCAATCGTTAGACTTACATGATAAAAGGGTTGAATTATTATAGTCAATCGTAGTATGGGGTAGTTGTCTTTTCTCTTTGAAAACACCATTGTGTGGAAAATTATCTTGTACAACTAAACCTGAATTAAATGTTGTTAACAGCAAGAACCATCCCCATTGCTGGCGAAGGCCTCAGCTGAGGAACCATATGTTGAGATGGAGATTGTTCCAGACTCTGTTGATGAGCCAATAGCTGATACATCCAGTATTTCCATTGAGGAGCCAAGAACACCTCAACCTGAGAAATCAGCTAAAAAGGTAGATTGATATTCTCAATGTGTATTCTCATTCAAGTTTATTAGCTTTATCTGGATTCGTGCTATTTTTTTGTGCATGTATGAATATTACAAGCAGGCTGGTGTCATTATAGTCAGGATGCTGGCTTGTGACCTCCACTGGAGAGTCTCCCCTGGTGTGCTTATTCATGGTAAGAAATTTGTGAAAATTACACTTCAGGTTAAGCAGATATATTTAGGAATTTTGTGATAAGGACAAAATGTAATAATATTAAAGCAAGTTCATTAATTTTTGTATTACCACAGATGTGTTTATTTTGTTTTTCAGAAAAGTACTGTGAAGCGGGTACCTAGTGGTTACATTGTGTTTGCTGGAGAGATTCGAAAGACCTGTCAACAAGAAAACCCAGATTCCTCGTTTGGTGATATCAGTAGGATTGTGGGAACAAAGGTAGGTGTAGAGTGTTAAGGGGGGAGCTTCTTGCTGCTCTGCTGCTCTCAGAGCTAAGGGGCCATAGGAAACCGATCTGTTTCTGATATGTATTTGTATTGCATCGTCCTGTTTGATGTCAGTGGTGTCAAGGGCAGTCCTGGCACACCATCAGTTGAGTTTCATAACCTGTATTCAATCCTAATCATCAGACAAAACACTGCTCAGATTTTATTACGTGGGGAATGTTTCATGTTAGAAGGAAGCATGTCATCATATTTGTCCACTTTCTCAAAATTTTAAAATAAAGGCTACCTCTTACTGCTGACTATTGCCACTGATTTGACCCTTGCGATAGTCTACAGCACCATGGGGTGTTATTGCAAATTTATGATACTAGTGCAATGCCATTGTGTGATAGTGTTGTTGGTAAGATTTTGTTGAAATTAAACACAGATTTTGTGTTCTGAACGTTCAAAATAGACATGTATGCAATATACCTCTGGTATCTGATCAGTTATGACTTTCATTGACCAGGAAGCACTTTTGAATTAAATGCATTTTCCACCTGTGTTTATGCTATCCATGCTCCTTTGGAATGTATTGAAAATAAGTAATTGTGTCTTATTTGTGAAAACAATTCAACTAAGACTTTTGCACCACCAAAATACCCCAGTCAGTTTTTCTTTGTTTGGACTGGTGTAATGACAGTCTATGAACCTATGAATGCCCCGTAATGATATTGTATCTCCAACCATTATTGAAAATTATTTTTTGATATAAACATCTAAAAATAACAGATCTTTGCCTTAAAATGTTTCCTTTTTTGGGTAAAAAAAATTCTGATTTGATTACAAAGCATTTTCTAGTTTGTGTAAAAAATATTTTCTTTTTGTGATAACAAAATATTTTGTACATTTCATTGCGAAATGTTTGTACATGTTTTCAACTTTAATTGTTTTCATTTTTATTGAATCGGTTTAAATAAAGAGCACTAAATGTTTGTGTTTTTTTTTTATGGCAGTGGAGAAGTTTGCCCAAAGAAGAGAAAGAAATATACGAGGAGAAAGCAAAGAGAATTGCAGAAGAGCAGGCAGCGAAACAACAGGAGGCTGACAGAGCTTTCAATGAGTCTCTAAACCAGAATCGGTCTCAAAGTCCCTGGTCAGATTATGGGAGGAGCATGTCTCCAGGGGCAACCAACAGTCGCCCGGCAACACCAGGTGGGTATAATGAGGGCAAGAAGAAGAATTCACAAAAAGGTATTTCAACACGATCAATTTTAAGCATGTTGATTGCAAACGCCCATGCTGCAAGGGGAAGCAACTATGTAAGCATGGGTGGATGGGAGGTGACTATAGCTGTAGCATTGTGTAGCTATTTCTCTTCTCTCTGTCACCCCACAGACTGGACCTGGGTCACTATGGCATATACAGGTTGACTCCTTTTCATTATTTTCAGCACTTTCGCGGCTGTATCTGTTTAATTACATAAATTTGCCTTCATGTACTTGTGTTTGTTTTTTATATATAATATACATGCATATTTTTGATCTTGTTGTACATATGTCAGTTGGCATGTAAGTTTCAATTAGTTGTGACATTGTTATTTTCTTTCCCGTATAGCTGAAATTCGCATGATTTCATTATGTGTTATGTATGTCACCTCCCCACTTTGGTATGCTTTGTTTATTTGTACCATGCTTGATGTGTAGATTTTGTTTTATTGCTTTTGTAAAAAGCATTGTTATATTGTTTATCTTAATTTACACATCACAGCTCCTGAAGATAATTTGGTGTTGTCGAGATGTTTTCTAATGTTGTTTATTTTGTCACGTTAATTTCTCAAGGTTACACACCCATGCCCCAAGGGTATACACCTGGATATCAGTCACCTGGTTACCCCAATCAAACTGGGTATTCCCCGGCACCAGGGTATCCACCTCACATATACCCTATGCAGCAAGGTTATGCCCCTTTCCCAGGTGCTCGACCTATGATGCCGGTCAGCCAAGGTGAGGCCCTGAGTCTATTGTCAGACTACAATGTTTCACTGATTTGGGGCGATGAACACATCAAACATATTTGTAAACCATAAAGTTGTTAAGTTTTACTGTTGTTCAACCACTTTTAACAACAGGACTAGTTTAACAATGTTATCTTGCATAATAAGCGCTTCATTATCATCCGGTGTTTTGACAAAAAAAAACTTTTAAAACTAAAGCAGGGTAACACTAACTTAGAGTACAGTGCAACATTTTTATGGGAGATCTCTGAAAAAATGAAAAAGTATACATAAATATGAGCAACATGGTTGTACCAGTAATATTACACTTAGAATCCAAATCACAACACACTTTAAGACTTGTTTATACAAATAAATGCTGGCTGCTGTGTTTATGAGTTTATCATGTGGTAGAGTTTGTACTGAATGTCTGTTTCATGTTGTAGAGATAAGCATTATAGTCTGACATGCAGCTCGTCTTTTATTTCAATTCCCTGTCTGATATTGCTTCGTAAAGAATCTCTGTGTTTTGCTGTACTTATTGAAGACTGCTTTTAGAGAAATATCCAATGACACTGGCAGGTGTTTGGGAAGGTACTTCCTGATGCCAGATTGGGTTGGCATGCCGGATGAGTGAAATAACCTTCAGCCCAATGTTATACTCTAATCAAAAATAGCAAAAAAAACTTACATGGCCATGACAAAACTACCTACCAAAGTAACTCAAACAGATGTACTCCCTGACTGTATTATCAGGCAAAATAATTTTTCACATGTTACTGCTTTTTGTTTAAATGAAACAAAACCAGCAAAGGTTGATGTTCATTGTGTTACTTCTAATGGCAGTCTTCATACCTGTTCCATAGCTGTGTTCTTTGTGTATTATATATATATATGAATGGTAATTAGTAATGCACCGTGGTATTAGCTGTTGTTCACCGTGCTTTTTCTGTCCTATTTTTTCCACAACTCAAGGTGTGAGCTGTGCAGGTGTTCCTCAGTATCCGCATGCCCCAAGGGGGATGATGTCAAACGGTATGACAAGGGTCAGTGTACCCCAGCACATCGGCATGCAACCTGGTCTGGCTTACCCAACATCTATCAACCAGCCGCAACCTATTTCCTCCACCCACCCTTTAATGTCCCCTGGGATTTATCCTGGTATGTGCTCTGTCCCCCCTGGTCCTTACCCTGGCTACCCTCAGGCTATGGTGCCACCTCCTTATCCCTACCCTAACCCTGGTGGTGGTGCCTCCTTACCCTCTGTGGCAGGTGGGCAGCCATATTTCCCATCACAGACTCAGTCCATGTCAGCAACAGGTACACCCTGCTTAATAAGCTGTGTTAATTCTAAGTCCTATTACACCACAGTGTCTCACAGACACAGATGACCAATCAGTTTAAAAAAAATACATTTCAGATTTAGTTTAAAATTTAGATTTCCATTCCATTCATATTTGTAATCAATGGTGGGAGGCTGTTTTAGTGAACTTAATCTCCAATGAGTGACCTCCAAAACAATCCCTTTTTTGATTGTAAGTATGGTACTGTGAAATAGTATTTCGAGTTAATATAACGTTGGTTAATGTTTATATTTCCCCTGCAAGAGATGTCATTATGACTTACAAAACATCTGTGTGCTGGTATTCACTGTGGTTTTCCTTTTCTCTTTGTCATTTTGTTGCTTTTTGGTGGCTGGTTTTGATTTATATGCTTCTTTAGTTTATATATATTGCATGGGTGTTTGCATTTTATCTTGTTACTAATGCTCTTGATTTCCGGGTGAGTTTGGAACCAACTACATATCAGTGACACACTAATTATAAATAACCGTTTATATACATCACATTTTTAATTATGTTTACATTGTCATATGTCCTTCGTACACTGTACCCTGGTGAATGACATAAATTGTGTGTGACAGTCCTATATTCGGTGAGAATGACATACATTCTGTGAGACTTATAAATTCTTCATGACTCACTTCCGTTTAATGTGCATGATTGCCATAAGCCCTGTATCATTACCATGCAGTCTAACTGCCAGCCATGCATTTCTTCAGGACTGCAGTGCATTTTGTATGACTGTCATACATTGTGCGTGATTGCCATAAGTCCTGTGTCGTTACCATACAGTCTAACTGCCTGCCATGCATTTCTTCAGGACTGCAGTGCATTTTGTATGACTGTCATACAGTGTGGATGATTGCCATAAGCCCTGTGTCACTACCAGTCTACTTGCCTGCCTGCCATGCATTTCTTCATGGCTGCTCTGCATTCAGTTTGATTCACATACATTGCAACAGCAACATATTGTAATATTATCAAACATTCAACTTGGTGAATGCTACACACTATGAGAATGCTACACACTATGAGAATGCTACACACTATGAGAATGCTACACACTATGAGAATGCTACACACAGTGATAATGCTACACACTATGAGAATGCTGCATACTATGTGACAGCCATATATTTGGTTCTAGGAAGTATGACAGTCAACATTCTGTGTGACTGACGGGGCTTAAGAGAAGGTTACTTGCTGTCCTTGTGCTTTCAGAGCTAATGGGCAGTAGACTTATATTATGATGTGGTTGTATTGTGTCTTTTGACCTTCTGTGCGACTGTCATTCCTTCCATGTGACAGCCTTAAGTCTATTTGACTGCCATACATTCCATGTGACAGCCATACATTCCATGTGACAGCTATACGTTCCATGTGACAGCCATACATTCTATGTAACAGCCATACATTCTATGTAACAGCCATACATTCTATGTGACTGCCATACATTCTGTGCAACTCACAAGGTGGGACTGTTGTGCATTCTGTATGACTGACATACTTCCTGGTTGACTGTTGACATTCTCTGACTGCTCTGCATTATTTAGGAATATTCTTCATTCAGTTTGAATGCCCTAAATGCCCTGTGCCATGTAGAGATGAGTGTAAAATCCCAATCAAACAAGCTACACGAGAATGTACAGTGTTTCTTATGACTTTCTGGATATAGGCAGTGTGTTTCTGTACATCTGTTTTGTTTATTAATCCAGCCCTGCTGGCAATTTTAACCTTGCACTATTGAAACATCCCTTAACAAGTCTGCCTTTCATTCAGGCTTAGTTGTTTTTTTCTTTCTAGAATTTTGATTAACATTTCTAGCTCATTTACAACAAAGTAAGATTGTGGCTTCAAGCGTTCACAAATCTATCTCTTTTAACAAATTAATAGCCTTAAGCTAAGAACATGTCGACCTTGCAATCCATCTCAGCTCATCTACCAGCATCTAACTGCAACTGGCTGCAACTGAATTCACCCGATTTCAGTTGACATGTTCACTCTTGCGACTGGCAACAACTAGTTGTAGTTGATCGCAAGAGAGTTGAGCATGTTCTACTTTTCTGCAACTGGCTGCGATCGATCAAAACAAAACACATCACATGATGTTTCACATGACCACTAAAATGGCTCATCTTGATTTGAACGAAGATACACAGACACTAATAATCGAGATTTGACTGAAGAAATTTTTTAGTGTTTTGTAGGGCGAGGAAATATTTATCAAATGGGGACACTGTAAGGTGTTGTTGAAAAAACAACATTCAATTTGTGTAAATATGGTATTTTTCTGACTGCATCACATGATAAGCATTAACCATGCGCAGTTATTCCCAGTTGCACTTGACCGCAGTCGACCTGTTCCTAGCCCGTTCTGTTATGTTCAGTTGCAGTGAATCGCAAGCGCTTTGTAAGCACCGACATGTTCGCGACGACCACGTCGACTGCATCCAGTTGTCCTCAGTTTCAGTGGATCGCATGTCGACATGTCAATAGCTTTAATGATATATCTGAGGATATGGGCCATCAGTGGTGTGGTGTGTAGCTAGTATCACTTTAACAAGTTCATCCTCACTTTAACAACTACAATCTGTACATTCTCATGATACAACACTTAAAATGCTGTAAAAACTGAAGTCATGTGAGTATGGCGCAGAACACTACTCAATCCAACAAACTTACTTAGTGTTTTAGTTAACATTATACTGTGGTAGACTAGTACACTAGTATAAGGAGGCTAGATATTTTTGGTCTAATGATGAAAGGCAGTATAATTTATAAAGAAAAGACAAACTGTTTGCCTTATTTTGTTTGTTATAGAGATATTGAATAGATACAGCAGAAAACTGTCAGTTACATGGTACAACAGATGTACTTGCCTAGCGGGCTTCCATGACATTCTCATATTCCATCATCCCTACTTCCCATGAGGAGTTTAGAATGATTAAAATAGATAGAAAATATAGTTATTTAGAAAATATAAACAATAGTGTGATTTGTCTCAATATTTCAGCATTAAGAGTCGCCATTATGGGGTGAAAAATTGGGTCAAAATGCAGTTACTATTGTTGGCCTCTAATGCTATCCAATGATGATTCGTAGTTAATAATATTCACGCTAGTTTTCTCAGTAAGATATGTATTAACATTTTAGAAATTTATATTGTTGCTTTTCTCACAAGCTTAATGTATGAACAGAGAATGTGATGAATGTAAAACAAACAATTATCTCCTTATAAGATTGCCTTCGATTAAAATTTGATCGCAAAGATGTTCAAGGGTCTGATTTTATTTAAGGAAATCAATTTAAATAAATTCTGTGTAAGAGATATTTGTTTTATATTTGTTTTGCTATTTTTTAAACTGTGACCGAACATTCAGTGTTTTATTTATATAATGTTTCAGCATATAATTATTTGATACGAATGTACAATAATATTTATTCCCAGAGAGGTGACATTTGACCAAATGTTATTGAATTTTCAGGTCAACATTTGCCACCACCACCTCCACCCCGCCCACCTTCACCCATGTTTGTGGCAGTCCCTCCACGGACACAGAGGCTCCTCCATTCTGAGGCATACATAAGGTAACCTTTGAACAACTGCTAAGTAAAATAAACAACTCTGTGATAGAGACATGACTTGAAATATAATTACTAAGAAGAAGAACTGATGTGCTATATAATAATATATGCAATGTTTCAATTTTGCAGATACATTGAGAACCTAAGTGCTGACAGTCGCTCTGTGGGTGATTTTGAACGTTCCCTAACAGCCACCCAGGAGAACACCCAGCCAAAGAGCACCACCCAGCTTCCCACCCAGTGGTTAGGGCAGGGTGCAGGCTACCATGATAGTGTGGTGACCGCCCTCTGGGCACTCCGGGATCTCATGATGAAAGACACCCTTAATGTGCAGAGAACTCTCTCCTTCGATCAACTGTGTAAGTATTTTTTACTGTCAAGACTTGGAAGTAAAATAAAATAAAGTCTTTTGCTTTTATAGTTCTGCCTTATCACTGGACCCCGAGGCTGTGGCATAGTGGTAGCGTGTGTGCTTCCTAATCCTACTGCAATTTACCCTTCACGGGTTCAAGTCTGTCTGCTGACGTCAGGTATATGAGTGAGTCACAAGACTGGCTTTGGCGATCACGCAGGTGGTTTTTACGAGATTTACTCCCTGTTTTCCACTGCAATAAGACAAGGAACAGGGTGAAGTGAACAATCCATTGTCATATAAGCGAAATACCCATGAGTACGGCATTAATATTCAGCCGTACGGAGCACTTAAATTATTTATTTATTTATTTCTGGTATAGAGAATAGGAACGTATGTTTATACATTTATCTTTATAGAGATCCAAAGTCTTGCTGAAGAGAAGAGAAAGACCATCAAAAAAGAGAATCCAAAATGTCTTAATTATACGATGAAAACAAGGTTGTTGTGTCAATAATGATGAAGAGAGAGTCCAGCTGGAAACATTTGAGCCACAAGAATTGTGACGATGGCCCTTGTGTTTGTGAGGGAAATATACATGTTAGTGAATAATCACCTGATGTGTGCACATTGCTCATGTTTCTGTGCTTCATGGCTCTGTATAAACTCTCTTGTCCAGTCTAAGATTTGTCGATGAAGGCTACAAAGGGGAAAGTGCTGTGACTGGAAGAGCTTTGTGTACTCACCTTATGATTGGACAAGGTTTACTGGACTGCTGGGTATCATCACACTTCCCACCAAGCTGGTCAACAATTCGTTAGCACAATATAACAATTGTATTGTACATGTATTACATCCACTGTAATAGTGCACTGTACGGTTTATTGTGGATTCAAACTTTGTCAAGAAAGCTGCAATCTTACCACTAATACCTTAGACCAGGGTAAAAGCCAACCCAACATTTCATTAGGCTCATTACATTTCATCATAACTGCTTCATCCAGGTGAATTTATACCAATTTATCAGGCTAAAAAGCTGTTACAAACATTTCATCAGGCTGAAAGTCTTGTATGCATTTCACCATGCTCATATTCATCTACATCAGGCTGAATGCTTTGTATACATTTCTTCAAGGTCAATACATCCTACCATTGGTTAAGCCGAAAACATTGCCAGCATCTAAATAAATAATTATCACCCAGCTTTTGTATGAATCCAGAAAGCATTGGACCTGTTGTTCGACCACAATACCAAAAAATTGTAAAATCAGATCTATTCAACCCAAGTATCCTTACCCTGTGTAATGACTGGTCAGTTGATAAATACAAGTTTCAAACCATAAGGGTGCAATCATTTTGTTTTTTCCTGTGTCACTAGTACCAATTATACACTCTTTGTAAATATTTACATAGTATTTCAGCTGTTCTTAGAATTGATTTTTTTTTTAACACATAACATTCATCCTAGTTGTGCTATTTAGTCAGCTTTGCTCCGTTTAGTTCATCTTTATATATATTGCCAAATTGGCAAATTGAAGCTAGGTTCAAGATAAGTTCTACCTTGCAGTGTTATTATAATTCAAAAGGTAAATTTCTACCCAAAGTAGACATTTTAAAAATGTTTTATGTTAATACCCTTTTCTTTTATCGTGATGATCATGTCATGGTGCTGTCTGATGCTTTGGTTTTTGTTAGATTCTGTTCACATTAAAGGGCAGCCGGTTGATTTCTACCTCGTTTCTGTTATAGCAAACAAGGCCAACTGTTGTTTACCAGCACATCATTGTGTTGGTGAACGATGGAAACAAAACTAAAATGAGAACTGAATTGTTAATTACAGTTTGGTCTAGTTATATTTCGCTCTTATTTAAAGATGATATAGTCTGTGTGTTGTTGTTGTTTACATGTAAGTTATGTCTCGTATTTAAGATTCTTTCTGATGTGGTTAAGATTTAGTACACAAGTAGTGTCATTCCGAAAAACGATAACTTCATTTTGACTCGATAATTCAGCATTTATTAATACACTATCAGGAGATACTGATAATGACATAATAGATG
>JAVFBW010196494.1:0-10098 GCA_034783835.1 Mopalia ciliata
ACATTACTACCTGTAAGGCAAAAGTCCCCACATTACTACCTGTAAGGCAAAAGTCCCCACATTACTATTTGTAAGGCAAAAGTCTCCGCATTACTATTTATAAGGCAAAGGTCCCCACATTACCATTTGTAAGGCAAAGGTCCCACATTACTATTTGTAAGGCAAAAGTCCCCACATTACTATCTGTAAGACAAAAGTCCCCACATTACTATTTGTAAGGCAAAAGTCCCCACATTACTATCTGTAAGGCAAAGGTCCCACATTACTATCTGTAAGGCAAAAGTCCCACATTACTATCTGTAAGGCAAAAGTCCCCACATTACTACCTGTAAGGCAAAAGTCCCCACATTACTACCTGTAAGGCAAAAGTCCCCACATTACTATTTGTAAGGCGAATGTCCCCTCATTACTATTTGTAAGGCAAAAGTCCCCACATTACTATTTCTAAGGCAAAATTCCCCACATTACTATTTGTAAGGCAAAATTCCCCACATTACAATTTGTAAGGCAAAAGTCCCCACATAACTATTTGTACGGCAAAAGTCCCCACATTACTATTTGTAAGGCAAAAGTCTCCATATTACTATTTATAAGGCAAAAAGTTCCCCATATTACATATGTAAGACCTACACTCCTAGAAATAACAGTTCTTTGGGAGTTCTTTATCAAAGAGGCTGGCTCTATATGGAACCATTACGATAAAAACAGTTCTTTGATATGATAAGAAAGGGGTAAATACTTAGAACAGTTGCTGTGAGGGTCACATACAGAACCATAAAGGGTTACACCAGGACTATGACTGAAGAACCTTAAAGGGCTACATTAGAGCCATATTTTTCTAAGAGTGTATAACGGTTTTATCATGAAGATATCCAAGCTGTTCTTGAAACCAACTCCCACAAACACGGAGCAATACGATTTCCAGTGTAATGTACGACAATCCTTGGAGATTCGGACACAAGGGAACAAAAGCTTATATGAATTGATGCATTTTATTTTTGTATTCATCAGGATTTGTAATTAACAACATGCATATATTTATAGCCATCGTGCAATGTACTTAATGTTGATTAAACAGTGTCCGTGTTGATTCTGAAGATATTAATACACTGTTTACTGTTTCAATTTTCATGTTTACACAATTTCGAGAAACAAAATCGTCATATTGGAAAAGAAAATAAATTATGTGTTTTAAACCCTTTTTCTGGTTCCCAATTGAAAGCCACTGGATACAATGTTTGGAAGGATTTCATCAAATAGGCTAATCTTTGTAAACGCTTCTTTTTTTTTGTCTAAAGAGGAGAATTGTTTTTTTTAGTTTTTTTTTTTTTTTTTTCAATATGCATTTTAAAATTATTTTTAACTGAACGATTAATAAAAGAGAAACATTCTGATATGGAACCAATGGTATTTTTGGTTTCACCAACATATCGGATATTCTGAATCAAACATATCATCCAAATATCAAAGATACAATAGGTTTCGCTTTCCAAGCACTTGATGTTCCCACTCTGCCATAATAATGAAAGCAAACCTTTTGCACATAGCAGAACCTTTAGTTTAACGTTGATATATTGGCTCATTGAACTTGAAACCATTGCATTTCAAACAGAATTCCAACAGTTTCAGTATCTCAGTTGTTGTCGTTTTGTGGGTAGATCTGACTCACAAGTGTCCAAGGAAAAGTCAGGTTGTTTATATTCAAGGCAAAACCATAGAATTTTTTTTATATATTTGAAGATAAAGTGCAAAACCTTGGTAGCCGTTCGCTTATTTGTAAAGGAGTCGAGTAGCGCAGCTACTATTAGCCAAGAAATGACCATGTTTGGTTTAAACATCATTGTATTAGTTGGGAAACACTTTAAGCCCAGGGCTTATTCTGCGTCTCCTGAGAAATACAAGGTTTTCATACAAGAAAATAATTACCATGCTTCATAGTTAGCCTTTAGTGGAAATACCATATTGCTCCTGTAAATGGTGGGAACAGTAACCTCGGGCATCTGGCTTTGGTAAACAGGATATTTTAATTTCAGATTACCTCTTTAATTACTTCTTTAATAGGTCCTAGCATTAAATCAGGCGTTTAGAATTAAAATCATTAATTTTGTTCACTATGTAGTGTGACATACTTTTAGCTATATGTAACAATATTGGGACTGAAAAGTTTTTATAATGAAAATTTTGTAAAGAATTGGGAACGGGTGGGGTGTTGGGTGGTTTGGGAGGGCACGTGTATAGGCTCCCGGCTTGGGATCAGGGGAGTGTCGTGGTGGTTTGGCATGTGGAGAGGTTGGAAGAGTAGAAAGAAAAGATGCAGATGAGGGGTGACACGAAAAGATCCGGTATGTGTGTACGGGAGGGGAGGGGGCACAGCCAGCTAAGAAAGAGATGTGAGTAGGAATGGCACGTGTATAGGGTCCCGACTGGGGATCAGGAAAGTGTCATGATCGTCTGGGATGTGGAGAAGGATGTGCAGTATAGAAAAATGCAGATCCCAAACGAGGGGTGATACAGGAAGATCCGGTATGATCCCAAACGAGGGGTGATACAGGAAGATCCGGTATGTGTGTGGGGGAGGGTAGGGGGCACAGCCAGCTAAGTAAGAGACGTGTTAAGGTGTCCAACTGGGGATCAGGGGAGTGACGCGATGGTTTTTGAAGTGGAGAAGGTGGAAGAGATGAGGGGTGATATTAGAATATGCGGCTATGTGTGGTGGAGGGGGTAGGGGACATCCAGAGAAGTTAGAAACACAGCAGAAAGGCTGGGATTATAATAAAACGAACAAATGACTCAAATGTAGTCAGAGTAGAATTTTAAAGTTAACGTCGAGATTTTTGTTTTGGCAATCATGTCCAGGATGATAGTAGGCTATTTGCCCAGGTTGTTGTGGTCTGCAGCTCTATCAAACTGAGCATTGCGCTGATCAGGTTTCAAGAAGTCATTAGGGTCGTTTAGGCCTACTTTCTAAGCTATATGGAGCAAAAAAGGGTTGGCCACGAATATGTCCCCTAAGGAGGCGCTGTCAAAGTTAAAATTATGCCGTAACCATGGTGTACAACTTCGAAACGTTGTGTTTCTCTTCCATGTGAAACTTTCGCTTATTCTGATGTGTAGCTACACCAAAGGGTTAAAACATGTATCAGGGGAATACAAAAAGATAGACAACAGTTAAACAAGAAAATCAAGCAGGATAAAGGTTTTGCTAGCTGATGAGAGGAATTGACAATGGGAGTCTCGCGAAGTTGACAAGGGAGGTAATTTAATAATTGCAAAGCGGCACTATGGCGTCACAACATTCGTGATAGTGGAGCTTTTAAATGAGGTCAAACACATTTATCCATTGTGACGTTACCGAAAAGGTTACGGATCTCGACTGTTTTGACGTCAGAGGACCGCTTGCAACGTCCATTTTTGACATTACGAAACTCCCATTGACAACATGCTAGTCTAGAAACAAATGTTGTATGAAGTACATACTAATGCCAATAGTAACATAATAACAGTATCTAAATATGATTAAAAAAACCTGTACGTATGAGTGGTCAATCGGGAATAAAAACATTTATTAGTGACATAAAACGCTTAAAGATTTAGAATTAAAGCATTTACACTGATATTCACCAAGAGACCACTGTGAAACCTCAGGTTAAAGAAGAACAAAGTGCAGAAATGAAATATAAAGAAGAATGGTACACTTTGAGATAAGACTTACCGAAATAGGCTACACAATTGGGCTAGAAGCAATTTGGAGGGATTTCCTTTTCCAATAGCCAGAAACAAGTCTAAAATGAAATGCTACACTTGTTCTCTCTACATGTAACCCAAAGGTCCCGGGTTCGAATCCCGGTGGAGGAAATTTTTTTTTATCTCTTAACATATTCCAAATATACCTAGCTACTGCTCGTGTAGCCCAATATGGGGTAAGAGACTGAACTAAGTCAATAGGCCGAAATCTTACCAATACATGGTTCAATAAATATCTATTAAAACGCTTTATACCAATATTCAACCATCTAAAAATATCCTGGTATTGGGAAGTCAAATATTCCTAAAGTCAAACTAGTGAAAATTCATGTTAAAAATTCAAATTTTAGAAAACATCGTGAAAATTAGTACTCCTTTTTCTGATACAATGAAAAAGGCCGAGGAATAGCCATGCATGGTAGACTAATTAAGATAGATTAAATTTATCAAATGGGGAGGGGTTAAACTGGTCTCCATGGCTACACGAGAAAAATATTTTTAAAATGGCAGGTCACAGCACGTATATTAATACATTTGTTTAGATTAAAATAGTAAAAAAATAAATATATTTATAGAGGGAACTGGTATATTTTCAGGTATCTACATCAAAATCTATTTAAAGTTCATACCACTTCGGTATGTTACAGATTGGCTTTTTTAAGAATAAAAAACTAAACGGCAAAAAATTTATATACAGAGAATGTATATATTTATGTATCTATCACAAACATTTACTTTAAAGTTCAAATTCCCATGGTATATTACATGCAGGCCACATTGGCAGTCAAGCCAGAAAAATCTTCGGATATGGTTTTAATTAACTTCGCAGATATTAGGTAATCATTCTAAAATTTAAATATAGATTAGAATTTAAAAACCGGATTACGGTTTGTGGTTATGTAAAGTATACACAAGTTTACGTGGCAACGTCTATGCATTCATTTTTTTTCTTCCAAAAACACAATATGGAACACTTTTTTGTCAGTTTCTTTCCAAGCACCTGTCTAATTCAAACATTGATTTGATGCAACATTTGAAAGATCGGATCAATGAATTGATTTCTAACCAGACAATTTTAAAGTACTTTCATGAAGAAAAAGTATCGATCAGTATTTTTGGTGTACAAACCTGTTATGTTTTGTGACAGTATTCAGCATTTGAGAGAAAAAAGTCTAAACAATGACCGTCCTGCAAACAATGACTGTCCTGCCTGCGGCTCAAGGCGTACGAGTTTGCAGGACGGTCATAAAAGTCCGTACACCCTTCGAAAAACGTCAATAACTAATAGTATTTCGACCAGATGATAGATTAAGGAGGACAGTATGACAACTAGCTAGCACAAACTCTCCAATTTTGTTTTAAATTGGACAACTTGGTCTCTCTTACTGCTCATGGTACCACTCATGTTTCTGGTACAATCATCTTACAGCTATCTCCTACACTTTTTATGGACAGGTTCATCCTACATGAATATAGCAGAGACTAAGATTTCTGCAGCAATGTTTGCATGCACATGTGTTATGACGCCACATGTGCCATCGACGCCGTACTGCCACATGTGCCATCGACGCAGTACTGCAGCATTCTGCCAAGTCTGGCTGCGTCGTGCAACGTTGTACGGCGTTCTTCGGCGTCGTGCGGCTTTCTGCGGCGTTCTGCGGCGTCATGCGGCAAACTATAACGTCGTGCGGCGTTATATAAGACTTGCGTCCCTTTCTAAAGGCGATGGAGTCAACTCCAAGAACCACAACCACCAAGTACAGCTTATGATGTCACGTAGAGGGCGCAGCTCCCATCAGCTCCTTTGTATTTCATAACGCATATCCCTTACTTATCATGTTAACATGTTTACTGATTTATAATCTTTTGATTCTTGAAATTTCTTCTGTTTACTCATTTGTAACCAGCCTCATGGTTCTTTAATTTTTTTCGGTGTATTTACTTGTAATGTTCTGCATGGTTCTTGAAGTCGGTTCTGTTTAATGGTTCATAATCTTCATAGATTTATGAGCTTTTAATCATGGAAAGTCGCTGTTGATTTTTGACTTTTAACGATGGCCTATGCTACTAGATGTATGAGCCCAGAATCCTGGAAAGTCACGATTGCTTTGTGATTTTTAACGCTGGCCTGTGCTCACAAGATTTATGAAAGTAGAATGCTGAAAAGTCACAATTGATTTGTGACTTTTAACGATGTCCTATGCTCACTAGATTTATGAACTTAGAATCCTGGAAAGTCGCTGTTGATTTGTAACTTTTAACGATGGCCTATGCTACTAGATGTATGAGACCAGAATTCTGGACAATCTGTATTTTTTTGACTATTTTAAAGATGGCCTTTGCTCACTAGATTTATTAGCTTACAATCCTGGAAAGTCACGATTGATTTTTGATTTCTAAAGATGGCCTATGCTCACTAAATTTATATGCTTATAATCCAGGAAAGTCACGATTGATTAGTGACTTTTATCGATGTCATATGCCCACTAGATGTATGAGCGCAAAATCCTGGAAAATCTGGATTTATTTGAGACTCTTAACGATGGCCTATTCTAGCTAGATTTGCGAGCTTAGAATCCTGGAAAGCCACGATTGATTTGTGACTTTTAACGATAACCTATGCTCACAAGATTTATAAACTTAGAATCCTAGAAAGTCGCCGTTGATTTGTGACTTTTAACGATAGCCTATGCTCACTAGGATTATAATTTTATAATCATGGAAAGTCACGACTGAATTGTGATTTTTAACGATGGATTATGCTTGTAGATTTATGAAGTAAGAATCTTAGATTGTTTTAATACATTGGTATCCAATTGATACTCTCTTTACAACTTTGGTGAAATAAAAATGAAATAAAATCAAATCGAGTCACAATTGATTCGTGCCTATTTATCGTTGTTATTTGTTTGGCCACAACTTGAATTAATATAGATGGACAAAGTGTAGGCATTCCCAATGGTTCTCCTCTCAGAACAGTTAGCTGAGCTCCTATTTGGTGACCTATAGTTTCTGATTATGTAAATATTGCATATATAATGAAGAAGCACAAAATTCTGAAGAATTAGGCATTACACATAACCATGGAGAAAATAATTTGTTTCTTTAAATAATATAAATAACATACTTGTTAATTGCGTAAGGTTGATGTGTGTTTACAGATAAGTTGAAGATGGTCGTGCGTTACCTGAACTATCCTTTCTTGTTGAAACGGTGCGGTCTGCCACTTGTGTTCATCACGGCAATCATCTGTTATACCAGCTGGCAGATTGTTACAAGTAAGTGGTGAAGAAACGTTAAAATCAGCTTAAGTACATACGAAGCATAAATTCGGCTTGACTGTGTTCGTGTGACTCGGACCAGTTTTTCTGCTGAGTTATTTTTTTTTCATTGTTTTGTGTTTATTCGGTTCAACCAACCACTTTTCTATGTGGCATAAGTCGGTTTCAACATTTAAACTTGAGCTTAATTATATGCCATATTGCCGTCTGGTGTAAAATATATGAAATGTCCGTCGTATAAGTTTGGTGTAAAAACGCAATCAAATAAACAGTTTTGTATTTTAACTTCAACATTGTTTTTACATATACAGATGACAAGAATGACAGAGCGTCGAGAATGGAAGCAAATCACTACTTTGCATCTCCTAAGCTGACAAAGGATAATTCTAAGAAAGTTATTCTTTTGTCATATATGAAATCCGGGACGACATTTGTTGGCTCTGTCTTTGAGAAGAATCCGGACATATTTTATGTGTTTGAGCCAGAATGGTCGCTTTACTTCCACACTCTTAATGAATATAGTCCCATGAAGTACGTGGATGGCACAGTAAGGTAACGTAGTATTTTATTCACTCCATCGTTCACTCGTCAACGGAATTGTGTTGCACGTCCTGTTCGTCGGCTCCTAAGCGGTATTATGCCTTGCGATCGTCCTGTTGTCTTTTCTTTGCTTGTTGTTTCGGGGGTGTATATGGCCGACTCCCTTGGCCCTTATGCTCGTTGGTACGCCTACAGCGGAAGGTCGCATTGTTTCAGGGTTGTGCCAAGTTTTCTGACCACAATAATAATAGTGATCTGTAATTGAGATTCGGTCATGTTAATCTAACAGCGGATAATAGCTCCATCTATCCATACGTTCAATACTTTGCCGTCTCATTATTCTCTGACCTCTAGTTTACATAATTCGGCTCTGTATATTATTCACCATCTGACATTCATCCTAATACAGAGTCCGAATTCAAGTAATAACCTAAAAGTGAGATTTTGTTCCAAGTTGTAAACAGTGCCTAAATGTGTCCTTTATTAGGCGGTTACAGCTAAAATTGTTACGATATTTCAATGAAAACTATAACATGTCATAAATAAATAGTACTATACCTTAGTCCAAACATTATTTACGCCGAAAATATTGAATTTTGTATCCTGAACAGAATTGCTTGGTGAACAATTCCCTCGTGTAGTGAATTTGAGAATGGTCACATGGTTCCTTGACCGTATTACTTCACTTATTTGTGCGTATTGTCCAAAAACTACCTAAGACATCAAGCATGTTTTACTTTATCGTACGAAAATCCACGGAAAAGAACGTGGCAAATGTGCTGACGTAATAAGGTCATTTCACAAATTGTTTACACATAAAGCCATGTGAGAGAAATCTCACCTATTGAAATGTGCATTTTCCCTCCAAAAAATGATGTTTATCGTGCAAGCCCATCACTTTTTAAACGTTCATGGGACACTAAAACAATAAGGTAAGCGGTCGATATGATTTTATTGAATCATGTTCGTTAAATCGGCTGCAAATCGTTCCTTACTCTCAGAGTTTGGGAAGCTCGAGCAAAATATCAAAAATTAACATGGCGTAATTCCTAGCTGTGTCCAGAAAATATGGGGGACACAGAGGAGATATCTCAGTTACTGTGTCCAGAACATATGGGGCACACATTTGAGATATCTCAGTTACTGTGTCCGAAACATATGGGGCACACAGATGAGATATCTCAGTTACTGTGTCCTGACAATATGGGGGACACACAGGAGATATCTCAGTTACTGTGTCCAGAACATATGGGGCACACAGATGAGATATCTCAGTTACTGTGTCCTGAAAATATGGGGGACACAGATGAGATATCCCAGGTACTGTGTCCTAAACATATGGGAGACATAGATGAGATATCCCAGTTACTGTGTCCTGACAATATGGGGGACACAGATGAGATATCTCAGTTACTGTGCCCTGAACATAAGGGGGCACAGATGATATATCTCCTTAACTGTGTCCTGAACATATGGGGGACACAGATGACATATCTCAGTTACTGTGTCCTGGACATAAGGGGGACACAGATGATATATCTCCTTAACTGTGTCCTGAACATATGGGGGACACAGATGAGATATCTCAGTTACTGTGTCCTGAACATAAGGGGGACACAGATGAGATATCTCAGTTACTGTGTCCTGAACACAAGGGAGACACAGATGAGATATCTCAGTTATCAGACCACAATAATAATGGTCAGTGATCGCTAATAAGGCTCATGCGGATCAGCGGATAAATAAATAAATTATTTGTGTTTTTTGACTTTATGCTAAGTATTTTTCCAGAATTTCACATATACCATTGGAGAGGTGATTTAAAATAAATATGATTCTCGGTATTGTCTTTCTTCCTGCCAATAGTTTTTGTTCGCGTTTTGGTCCCCCTCATTCCTCGAGCTTCGGGGAGACAGGTTCTGTATTGTGCAACGCTTTTCGTCTCATTGCCCATGTCACATGTTATGTGATTTGCTTGTTATTCGCATTTCCATGTTATATGTCATGTAATTGGCATTTGTTTTTGTGCTGCATTTAGCTGGTTGGCTACAGTTTTGTCATTGTCATGTTATATGCCCTGTGATTGGCTTGTGTTTGGTCATTGTCGTGTCATAGGCTCTGGGATCTGTCAACACTATGTGATTGGCTTGTGTTTCGTCATTGCTTTTTATATGCCCGGTGACTGGTTTGAGTTTGGTCTTTGTCGGCTCTAAAATTGGTCCGCTGTTTTGTTATGTTATATGTCTCTCGATTTCATAGTGCGTTGCCATTATTATTAATTTATTTTGTTTGCCGTCTAATGGGTTCGTCTTCTCCGCCGTCAACACAATCTTACTTGTGCGAATAGACTGAAGAACACCTATTAAGCTATTGAATAGCTAAACGACTATAAACTAGGTAGAGTTTACATTAAAAGTTCTTTATCTACGATTTTCACACTATAACCTAAAGTTGCCCCAGAGCTCTTAGATATAATAGGCAAAAATAATAAATATGTGTGTGAGGTATCGTGTACTGCTTTCTGTGATTGTCC
>JAVFBW010196516.1:0-10097 GCA_034783835.1 Mopalia ciliata
GGGGGGGGGGGGGGGGGGGGGGGGAGAGAGATAGACATCGGGGCTCCTCTACGGTGAATATCTAACCACCACCTCCGCTTTCCCGAGGGAGGCCCGATGATGACTATCTGCGAATTGGCGGCTGCATACACACAGTGCTGGTCCTTTTCCAACACACAAAAGTTAACAAAGGTGTTTTTGTTGTTTATGATTCTACATAGTTTTAAACATAATATTTATAAGTTTTACATCCAAAATTAAACATTTAATATATTGAAATATTTTAGCACTTATTTTTCAGTTCAATTTGTTTCTCTTTTTGATGTTCACTACCAAGGGGACAGAATTGCTGGCGATATTGTCATCAGGTTCCTTGGCCAGATTAGCATATATTTTTGATGAACGGCCAAATTGATTTAATATCGACTAAAATGGCCAAAATGCTAACGCCACAGCGTAGCAGAAATACTGCTGAATTTGACGTAAAATATCAATTAATCAATCATACTTCAAGTGGATAGATTCCTGATATAATCTATACAGCTCATGTTTAAAATCGGTCATTGGCTTTAACTTGCAGTAAACCATCAACACCATTTAGTACAGGACGCAACACTTGATAAAATGCAATAACTTGAAACGTCTGTATCATCATAGTTTGCATATATATGGCACTTTTAATCTTTTGTTGACCGAAAGTACGTATTAATTTGACACTATCCGCAGTGTTACTTTTAGGGCCAACGACTCACTCTTGAACTTTGTTTGGATAAGACCGCTTAGGCGCCTACCATAATAAAATTGAAGAAAAAGAACAGTTAAAATATAGATTTGTGTTTAACCCAGTATTTGGCGATATACCAACTACGCCGTGAGCTCAACATTTTAACAACATTTAAATATTATATATTTTTGTTTAGTGACTGTCAGATTTGTAGCACTTTACAGCATTATACATCAAAGTATAAAACAAACGGTTAGACATTGGAGTTAAAAATTCAATATGTTAAGATGTAAAAAATGGAAAAAATTTTCTGCTGAATATCAAAACTTTGGGTTTAAATTGCCCTAAACCAGGATTCACCAGACTGTTTTCAAAATATCTTTACTGTTTTGGAAGAATATTATTCAGATTTCTACTTCGGCATCATGTCTAATATGGACACTTTCAATGATACGAATATCAACAATTTCTACGCTTCTAATTGACCGATAAGCACGAGCAAGTATTCTTGGCGGCATCCCACCCCTCCACACAAGTGTTACAAATAATCTGGTACATGCTGTAACAGAATTTAATATTCATTCAACTTATCACTCGCATCATTCTCTTACGCTGCTGAAAGACATCCACAAGGATTTTTGGCTATTTATTGGTCACTCAAGGGTACGACCTTCATGCATTTATAATTGAATTAGTGGCGGCTGCATTCCTAAGACTGGTGTTCGCCATGACTATGTTTGTTTCATTATACTAAGATAACGCTAACTCAAACATTATATCAAGACAATTATTTGTTTGATCGAGTCAATATAGGTTATATAAACAGAAGGAAGGCAGGCGTGGGAAGGAACACTTTTTTGACTAGGCACACACATTCTTATTATAATACAAATTCTAAACAAAACATAAATACAATGTTAAACAACATTCGATGCAGAATTTTTCGAGGGTGTAGTTTTTTAGGCAGCGTAGGATTTAAATGCCAGTACCTAGAATAATGGGCTTAAATGAATACGCTGTTGATTATAAACACGGCGATCGAATAAACAAATGAGTAATAGTATCTTCTTCACAGGTCTCGATTATGACACACTTTTTACTTTCAAACGATGAAGGTAAGAATTAAATTTATTTATTTATTAGATCTTCTTTAGACAGGGTAGCCTGTTCAGTGTTGCCACTGTTGCCACTCCCACAGGGCCCTGTTTCATACATACATACATACATGCACATACATAAATACAATGTTAAGTCAGTACACAATACAAATATCTTACAATATTGCACAATGTAATACACATATAAAATAAATAATGCTCATTATTTTTGTTTGTTTTAAAGTCTATAAAAATTCATGTTTTTATATATCACAAAAGTGGTCTGGGTTCTCTAGATTCCGGTATCCGTCAATGCAATTTATACTGCACTAATAATGCAGACTGTTACCGTATATACATGTCGAGGTCATCTATCAGTGCCTATAATCTAGCGCTAATTTTACCGAAAACTCCTTTCTCTTTATTCTTGAAATTTAAACACAATGTCGTTTTCGGATATCTTTTTATATTGGGAAATTTATGAGTCATCCATCAAATGAAATGGCTTCTCAGGAAGACTCCATGCAGTTGTTCACCTGACCAGCATAACTTAAATAATGTTATAATACTAACTTTCTAAACGACACAAAAATGATACCACAAAACATATATGGCTATTCACAGCACAAAATGCTTAAGAGCGCAATTGTAATGAGCAGTCATGTAATCATTTCTCTTGCAGCGTGCCACAGAACCAAGCCACACCACTACAACATATTTCAGTCTTATAATTTTTATACTGGAATACACGCTTCTAAATTAGGAGAATAACGGACCGTACTTTAGCAGGTACTGTATTATTATTTCATCTGCTGTGACACCAAATGTAATTATATTTCGTTCCTTATTTAATAGGAAAGTGTGTAGATTTAGAGATAATATGTCCCGCAACAATAAAACAGGTGTATTATGGCGACTTCATAATCACATTTTCTTTAGAGATATTGACTTCGATGTGGACATTTGATTTATCTTGACAACTTCTGTACTGTCGAAGCTGGTAGTTATTTCACCTATTTGTTGTGTGTTTCATAGGTTGGTGCGTAGGCGTTAAAAGGACTGTACCTTGTTTTCAGATTTGCTGATATTGTCGATAGCTATTTCGCACAAATGTTCAATTCCTCTTCTACGACTGCATTCATCTAAACTGAAGTCTACAGTGTTAAGCAGTTGTTCTTGGACATAATATTTGAGCAGACAGAATATGTACCAGCCTTCTTCTAATCGTTGATCTTCTAACACCATAGAATTGTTGCTCCTCGCAAACTAACTGAACTCTTTTTCACAAGTCGAAATCCTGTCTGGTGTACGGAATTATAAACAAGACAGCATCTTTCAAACGTCATGCAACTTTTACATATTTCTTCTTCAACTCTATTCAGGTATAACTTCTCAAAACATGTTTGTCCTGTGACCATCAATAAATTTGCCTTCAGACAGTCTGGATAATATATCTGTACAGTTTCCCCGTATCCTGTTGCCGCTCATAATATGATTGGTAGTACGTAATATTACATTTATGACATGTGCTGCTGTAAGAGGCTGCCACTTTAAGGCCGGTGTCTGTGTAAACTATAGGAAAGCTGCATCCAGATCTTACGGTATTGTGAGTATTGCAGTCTATACATTTGGTAACAGGTGGCAGGAAAATGACAGGTTTGTGTGCATTACGAGACCCATCTTCAAAATAATGCCTGTATCTATCGAGTGACAAGAGATCTTGATAACTTTCTTCCATGATCTTCGCAGCTTCCATGCAGTGTGATGGTGTTCCATCAAAAGTGACACATATACCTTTACCGATGACGAATTTCAATGTACTGTTTGTGTTTCAAAACGTATTAAGATATTAATCGCCATCTGTTACGTTTCCCTGGCGAATAGTGTTGAATCCCAAATGCAAGTACATTTGCTTCTAATGGCGATATTGACAAACTTCTTATTTCTGTGGGTTAAAACATTTTGTTCCTTTCCAGTGTAACAACGTATGATCAAAATATCGAAAAGAGACGGCTTTGGTGAATGAAACAATGAAACTTTTGCTTGGACGTTACCTTGACGTCAAGTAAAGAAAGGCAAAACGTAGAGGCGTAACTCATCACGTGACGTTGAAGATAACCGATAAGTTACCAGCATGTACATGACAAGTAAACATACATCGCACTGAACATAAACATAACAATAGCGGGTCAATGGAACGCAATTTACTACTTCATCACAGCATGTGTGACCTTGTTAACTTTCTTGAGAAAACAGTCCAATTGTCCAAGCAGTCGCCTGCTCAGGACATTATTATTCATAGACAGTCCTGGAAGCTCGTACGGTTTAGACCACCACAGGATGGTTACAGAATTACGTTCATCGGCCAAGCCAAAAGGATTGATTAGAAAAAGTGTTGGGCCATCAGCCGATCTCTGTTTTCGTTCCGAGTCCTCTTCTCTGATGGCAAGTTGCGGTCATGACAACGCGGATTACAGCCATAGCAATTAAAGTCAACGGCTCTGCTAAACAAAAACGGTTAATTACACAAAGTTTTCAATTTATTATCGCCAGTGGGCAATAGTTCTACACAGTCATTTCTAAAGTATACAGGACTGACCAAGTTCCTAAAAACGATCAGTGCATATCTTAAAAAATTGTTTTCTGATTAATTATTAATTAGTATAATTGATACTTTTTAGATCCAAAATGCTACATTTCGTAGATTGACAAATTTTTAACATGTTAAGTCCATGGTCGTATGTTACTGGTTATCGTGTTGGTCTACCCATCCTACTTCGATGTACCGCACACAGGTTCGACTCTATTGAACATCAGTTATAGCAATGTCACACGATGCGGCTTCGGCTCTCGTTGAAAGTCTGTAATTAATTTGACTGGTATTGACTGAATTTATACAAGTCAATCTTAATTCACAGATACAGAGGTTAAATTCACGGACACAGCTAGTCATGTAAGATTTTTATTGGAAAAAAACACATACAAAATTAATAAGAAGAAAGGTACCTTTACCTAAGACAACGAAGAAAGGACACTGCTCATAATAATACTCCTCGACCGCATTTATTGTACAATATGTAGGCTATAGTTGAATAAGAGGTTAGTGGGATAGTGTGAAGTATGGTTAGATAACCGGTGGGCATAGGTCACTGTGATCAGATTTAAAAGTACACACCTCCATCAATGTGAGTATTGCATAAGGCCGATGTCACACAAATTAAATAGGTTTGGAATAGTTATGGACTTTTAACTTGTCTCCAGTGGTCCTTTGAGACCATCAGTGACCGTCTTTCAGACAGATAAACCGTAATGAGTCTAGGCAGTCCACTTGCTTCAAAACATAGAGTACAAGTATCTCTGATACGGCCACAGACGTTGAGCAGTGATTATCAGCGGAAATGTTTTAAAATTACAATCTGGACAGGGAAAATAGGAACGGCTCACATTCCATTCGAACATTAACAAAATTTCACATATTTTTTGATTGAGACACGTTTGTTTTCAATCATCGCCTGCAACAAGCATATCAAAGGGACAATGATTTTTTTATTTTATTTTATAACACAAAATGGATGCACACAAACACACAAAAACCAATGAAAATAAAGTATATGAAAGGATTGGCGGGAATATAGCACAAAAAGGCTTCTTCTATCCTAGTGGATTGAAGGCAGAATTATAAATAAAGCGAGTATATGGTGATATTTATTACACATTATTTTATACGATAAAAGTAGATATGTAATTACATTTGGTTTAGTAATAAGTCAATAAAGTGTGTTTTTATTTGATTTGTTTGTTTGATTGGGGTTTAACGTCGTACTCAAGGATATTTCACCTATACGACGACGTGCCAGCCCAATGGGTGAAGGAAACCACTATCGACACCAATGGCAACAAACAAAGACAAGATGAGACAAGTACAGTAGAACAGAAGAACGCAAATCAAACACCACACACACATCGTTTTCCTGTTCCCCCTTAGTTCTGAGAGCACTAGGGCAACGTGATGCTCCCACAAACCACCCGCCAACCATTATTTGAACAATGATATAGAATTTATGTGTTTTAAGAAAGCGAGGGACTTAGTTCAATTCTCGAGGACCTGTAACTTTAGAATAATAATTTAAGTCCATCTGGTTTCATATAGCTGACTGTTAACCTTTTAAATAAATCAGTTAGAAAAACGCGGAAGAAATAAGATTTTTATTGTGTACATATTTTTGGATGAACAGTAATATAGCATATATGTTCAGTTGATCAAGTAAGAGGATTTTAAGTTAAATAAATATTCGTGAAGTATGCTCGAGACGACTAGAAAGTGAAATTATACGAATAGCACGTTTTTGTAGTTTACTTAAAGGTAGTAGATTACTTTCATACGTATTGCCCCACGTGATATATATGGGAAGATAAGAGAATAATAGAGTATCAGTAGAGTTGTTTTGTTAAGTTCCGAATATGACGTAATACGAAATTTTCTGATAAATGTAGCTAATATGTCCAATTCAGATTGTCATTAAAGACAATTCTCAGAAATTTAAATTTGTGAACCAGTTCAACCTCAGTGCCACCTCTAATCAATTTAGGTAAAGCGTTTATTTTTCTTTTGGAGCTGTGTTAAGTTATAAAACATTTCGTTTTATTGGTTTTGAAAGACAAGCGGACAACCAGTTGTGAACTTTCGCTTATTCGTATTCCATAATATTGATAGCATCAGTGGCAATGTTTGCAGAATAGAATGCGCTTGTGTCATCTGCAAATAGAATAAAACGAAGATCAGATGAAAAAATAATATTATTTATATATATATTATAAACCACAGGGGTCCCAGGACGGAGCCTTGTGACACAACACATGAAATTATGCTGGTTCTGAAAAAGTACTGTAGATAAACACACAGTTTGTGTACATCTTGTCAAGGAGACGTATTTCGTGGTTTACCATGTCGAATGCCTTGGACAAGTCTTAAATGTCACAATGATGTATCTATTCTCTTCCTTAGCTTCAATTAATAAATCATATAAAGAGCTTGCTGAAAGAAAAATTGAATGGTTAGCTCTGAACCCAATTGTTTGCAGAAATAATTTTGTTACTATCCAAGTAGTTCCAGACCATCGAAGATACCAACTTTTCGAGAATTTTTCTACTGCACGGCAGGACTGATAGAGGTCTGTAATTTTTAACAATATTTTTCTGACCGGCTTTATGCAAAGTGATTTAGGTACAACACCAGAAAAAAGAGATAGATTAAAAATAGTACACGGAGGCATTTATATATATACATGTATATATATATATATATAATCTGAAACAAGTTTAATAGAAGCACGAATGACAACTACCCCATGTGAAGAAGTAGATTCCAGTGATTGGATATTAAACAAGACGTCGGCTGGTGTGGCAGGGGAGAAGGTAAATGATGATTCAACAGAAGGACCAAGGGAATCGCTAAATTCAATATTATCGCTGGCCATTTCACAGTCCAATTTGGAAGCAGTTGTGGTGAAATATTCGATGAAATGATTGTATACATTCCCTGAATGTTAAAATAAGTTGGTAGACTGGAAGTTTTTATGGTTTATTTATTTCCTTAAAAACTCTCCAGCAGTTGTCTAGCTAGTTTCTATATCTTCTGTATTTTTTCCTATTTTTATAATTTTTTTCATTCAGTTAACTGAGATAAAGCCGATTTTGTCGAATATGAAAGACAAAAGGCCGTGAGTTTTTCATGGTTTTACGATTTTAGGTTTCAAGTTTCGCTTTTCAATAGTTGGAAATCGATCACTGTCGAGAGAACAGAAACTTTCTGAAAACGCAGCAACGGCGGTATCAGGATTATTAAAATGTTATATTAGATAGTCCCATTCACTTGTTTAATATAACCAATAAACTTCTCTTTCCCATCATCTATTAAACTTTGAGAGGAAGTAGCATGATAAGGTGAGCAACTTACCGATAGAGAAATAAGAATATGGAATACAGTGGTCCGTAATATCTGTTTACATAAGTCCAGAGCGCAAATTGCTATCCTGGATATTGGTGAAAATATTGTCGATGAGAGTGGCTGTTCGGGATTGTATCCTAGTGGGTAATTAGAGGAAAGAAATAGAATGATTTCATGAGCTCAAAAATAAATTCAGAATGCCTGATGAAGATTCGGTGTTGAATAGTTCGATGTTGAAATGCCCCATAATTATGCACTTTTTGTGTTCACTACGGCTAGTTCGGAGAAAAAAAGCAGTTGTTTGCAGAAATCCTCGATATACCCCCAGGAGGACTAACAGTACCGACCAAGTATTTATTGAACAAGTAATAATTCAAATCACTACATGATGTTATCCCTTGAAAAACATAGACCACGAGATCACCTCCTTTAAGTTATCACGAGACAATGACGATATATAGTAGCCAGGAATCTCAAAAAGAGAAGCTGTGTCAGATTAGTCAGCTATCAGAAAAGGCGAGAAAAAACATAATGATTTAACCTGTTAATTAAACTGGTTATTTCTGAGAAATGTTTATTCAGACTTCTAGCATTCAAGTGAAAGAAAGAAAAAGAATCCGGGTTACCATGTCGAGTAGGATCTGTGTTAAAAGATGTCTGAGAATAATAATTTGATTGATGAATATCAATTTTACCTCAATGAGATATCTCAAACTTATTATCCTCTGTACAGCAGAATTGTGTTCAGTGTAGTTTGGAGAAAGACAATTAAAACAGATTTTCCCGGAAATAAGACCAAAAGAGGGTGCAGGAGAAGAGTGTTCAATATGTAGTGGGAGATTTGTTTTGCTATGGAAAGGTAAAACTGAAAAGGGATTTGATAATGGAACAGTATCAAGGACGTTATTAATTGATTGTATTAAACGGATTTAAATTGAGGGCACAAAAAAAGAAAACAAAAAAAACTCGCAGTACTGAAATAAATAATCACTTGAGGAAATATACATTTTATACATACAATAAAAAACAAACAAATAAATTACAACGCAAGTTTACAACGTACATGAGATATAGTGAGATATTGTAGCGAGAGCCAAGATATATATAGTAGGAAATAAAAGTAACTCTAAGTTTTAAACGAAAACGTTATTATTCAATAAATTTGGCGGCCATTGCTTTAGTGATAGTCCAGTAGTTTAGTTAACATTGTGCTGAATCCTGACTGCTGGACCTCTTGACATTTAACAAAAAACTGGCCTAAAACCGCATAGATTAGTGAGCTATAAACGCGTAACAAATAGAAACTGGTCAATCACAATTGATCTGAAGCGCGTGACATTAGCTTATGAAATGAGAAACAAGATAAACGTGTGACAAATAAATTGGAAATAGTAAACAAGCTTTGTGTTAATCGATACGAACAACCTGTTAATTAGCTACAATTCGAGACAGATATGGTGAGGGGTGACGTACCACACATGGATGATATTTAATGATCCTTGAGACAATTAATACGGCCCGTGGTAATTACTTAGACTATACTTGTATATACTGATTATACATTAACTTTTCGTGCGTGCAATTAACCGATTTGTTGATTGATTGATTGATTGATTGTTTATTGTTTTACGCCACATTCAGCGGTATTTCAGCTATGCTGTGGCGTGAACATTTTGTCAATTTTCGATATCAGAGATATAATTCCAATCTGAAGCATCCAAGACAGAAAAACGAGAAGAGAAACAAAACGAACTGAACAGGACACACATAAATGTTAAAAACATATGTCAATATATTAACAGTTTAAATTTGGATCTAAAAATTGTAAATATTCTGTATAAAACTATGTTTCGAGCTATTTACAATAATTTATGCAAATTAGCATCACGATACAGACCAATCTGTTTAAGTAGCCCAGACGACAACTTCGCCAGCAATGTTGTCCCCTTGGCATTGATCATCCAAAGACAAACAATTTGAACTGCAAAATAAATGCTAAAACATTTTTGGTTTCGATCAAAACGTTGTAAATATTATGTTTAAAACTATGTGAAATCATTAAGACTATTTATTTTTGCGCATTGGCCTACTGCCATCACTCGGCGTTCTGCGATGAAATAATCGCCGGTGACCATGACTGGCGTCGGCCCGCTGCAGATAGTCGTTATGTTTTTTCCTATGAAGCCATGGTATTACCGGTTGGCTTTCCAACATAATGGGAGGAGGCCCGATGTCTACCTTCATCCCTTCCAAGGCGTCGAAGCGGTTCTCGGGAGTAACCGTCTCCGACACAAGAGATTTATCTGTCGATGGCTTCGGAGAGAGGGGACCAACCCTCTCTACATTTATT
>JAVFBW010196527.1:0-10097 GCA_034783835.1 Mopalia ciliata
ACTAAGAAAGTGTTATTCCAAAATAACGAAAATACTGTTAATCTTCACTTTCTAAAAGACACAAAAATTATTCATACATGTTCTGTTCCAATGGTAGACCATGGAGTTAGTTATTGAGAGCTCCATGGTTAGACCTGGGATCAATATATTATATATACAATGTATTGCAATCCCAGGTTAGACTATATGTAATCGTAACCATAGATTATTTTTGGTGAAAACTAGTAAGAGAAAAATATTTTTATATACATGTAACCTATATAGGCCAAACCAAATTTATTGTTGAAGACTGTAAATCTATTAACAAAATTTAATTAGGAAACATTTTATTACCGATTTGAACGATTGATAATTTTAAAATATAATCTCGTAGGCATGTAATTTGTTCCGAACCCAGGTGAATACATGTTTGTGATTGATTGATTGATTGGTGTTTTGTGCCATGCTTAAGGGTATTTCACTTACATATGATGGCGGTGTACTCTAACTTGTTGAGTACGACGTTAAACACCCATCAAACAAACAAATCAAACCAACTGCCCTTAGCCAGAGAGCTGCATGTTTGTGAGAATGACAAAAATATAGTTGCTCTAAGGTAAAACGGTGGAGGTAGTGATGGAGCTTCCAGTTGCTACTTACGGAAGGCAGTGGAGTGTATTGGCTGGGTAAAACAAAGCTAGTAGGCCCTACTCGCGGGGCTAAAGGGCAAGATGAAGCCTATCTGTGTGTCATGTCGTAATATTGCGACCTGTCCTATTTATGCCCTGTACGTCTTGTCAGTAGCCCAGCGTCGTGGGGGGTACCATGCTTCGTTTGATTGCTGGTCAGTTTATTGGGGTTTAACGTGAAGCTACGGTAAAACGGTTGATTAAAGCCAATTGCTTTATTGCTCGTACGATGCTAATTGGTATCACGCTGTTCAATGAGATAAGACTGAAATCGGTGATCAAAGATTAAAATGTGTTAATAGTAAGTAAAAGGCAGGATATACATTATTATAATGGATTTGTTGGTCACCACTTGCCATCCCGTGTTGTATCTTCGATAATTGGATGATACATTAATACTTTGACAGCATTCGAGAGACGATTTTGGTCTCTTCATTGCCACTCTTAATCAGCACGATCCTAACATTAAACTCCAGCCCATTATTAGCTTTGATAGCGTACATCTTTTAGAAGCTACGGTATACAAGGGTCCTAATTTACATCTTTGGTTTTCAAGGTGTTCACGATAACCTTGCTCTCAACATGATGCATTGGGCGACTTCTTGGCCGAATTAAAGCCAAAACCCTCAAGTCAACTTAACACGCAGTTATTCTTTCGACAAATGGCTGAACTAACTGCAAAACGAAAATGCCATAATCGCTCTGTAACGGTGTCGTGTATGTCATCAAAAAGTATGAAGTCAGATACTTACCAGATTATGCCTCCTTTGCTGGACAACGCGCCAGAAATGTTTATTATTTGGTATATGAGTTTGAATTGTGATTCAGAAATTGTAGTATACCTTATACATTGTAAAAAGGGTCTGAAACACTATGTTGGTGACACCAAAATTCCCCTTCAGATTAAAGTCAGCAATCGTTTGAGTTAGATTAAAATTCATATCCTCAAATGTTTTCATTTGATGAGGAAACAAAGGAAAAACGTTTCGAAAAAGAGGCTTTTTGGATAAAAACTTTTCAAACGTTTTTGTCCTCTGGGTTTCAATTGGGAACCAGGTAAGTGGAATAATTTGTTTTCCAGTATGATCAACTAGCTTTCTTATCAAAATCTTGCTCCTAAAATGTCTACTCTTTCACAAAAACCCATTAGAGGAACTGCATGGTTAAGGAGCATCTTTCCTCATTGGTTAATTTCTATATCTCCGAAATAACAATTTTGTAGGCTGATTTATTCCTAGCCCACACCCAAAATCCGTACTTGATATACTATTGTAATGGTTACCTTATTTTACCTTATCTCGAGATTAAGATCTATTTAGAAACTTGTCTCGATGAGTGTATCTAGAATGATTTATCGGTTTTTATTAATCAACATCCTCGTGCCAGTGGGATTACGTTTGAGAAATATAAATGACCCAAGACTGTCGTACTTTGTTTCGAATAAAAATGTAAAAAAAACTAAAATAATATCAAACGTTCCTGTGACTGCCCTAACAGGCCACGCCTGTCAGTATAAACGAAGAGTCCAGTCGGCATACTTGGGTGCAGCCAGCTAAACAAAAACTTGGGCCACCAGCGCCAAATTAATTCATTTAAATCAATAATTTGTGTGGTCGAATTAATCTGTCATTAGTCACATATCTCTTGGATAAAAAATAAATAATATTAAAATAATCTTGGAAAGTTAAATGCATTAGACCGATAACATTATTGAACATAATAAAAGCAAATCTTGGGCCATAAAAGATTTTTTATATAAAAACTATTCGGAACAAGTTTAAAAAATGCTTTATTTGCTTAGCTTTTCATTTAATTATGTATTTCTTTCTTTTATTGAAATGTGGACCATTCAATAGGATTGTATTTTTTAGATTCTGCAAATATCTTTATAAATTTATATGCTTCCGTGACTTATTGTTTACTGAAACAGCCTTTGGGTTGCCTTTATATTTGTTTAAGTATCGGCTGAATGTGTAAATCGATAAAATCTGGCACTTACCATTTACAATTAAACATGGTGATTAATATTATACTGGAAAACCTAACTGACAATTTATGTTGTACATGAAAATTAATTTTGACCATTTGTATTATGTATGAAAATTCAAATTGAACATTTGACTTTTGTAATAAAACAAATTTGACCATTTGTGTTAGATCTGAAAACTAATGTTTGTTCTAATACTATATATACTTCAAAAACAAATTCACCATTTGTTAATATACGAAGACTAAAGTTATACAGAAAAATTCAACTTAACTATTTGCATTTAAACAGAAAACTCAATCAGGCAAATTACATGTCACTAAATTTGAACATGAATGTTATGCAGAAATTTACCATGTAATATATTGGAAAACGTGCTTTTCAAATAATAATAATTTGGTTATTTGTAAACTACTCACAAAAAGTGAAGGATCGCTTGCACCCAAAGTCATTACTTTAAGAAGAAAGAAGTAAATGCGTTGAAGTTTTGCAAACATTTAATTCAATGCCTTATTGAGAACGGCACAAAAGTGCGTTCAATTTCGAGCAAAAAACACAACATCGCCCACTTTACAGGACTTATCAATTGAAAATTTGTATTATCTAAAAAATAACCTCAATTTATTAAGTAGTGTATGATGAGGCATGATGATGATGGCATAATAAATGCTGTAACATAGAGTCAAAATTAAGTTTTCGTTGTTCGGAATAACAGTGACTACTTGCGTTTTATGTTAAACTCTACAGTGGAACTAAAGTTTTGATCATTCGTAGTATAGGACAGTTAATTTGCCCATTAGCAGAAATAAAAATAATCTTAAAAATATTTGTTTGTATTGTATCAGAAAACTCATTTTTCAATAATATTGCGTGACCACAGCAGGTCTTTTTGACACGACTAATTCAAACATTAAGGATAATCGATATTATTTATCTTGCCGGGTTTTTTTTTCTCTGGCTTTAAATTATTAAATCAAACGCTTTTGTGGCATGTTTAAATTCATAGCGCAAAAGTTCTCCGCCAATGTGACGTCGTTAAACCGAAGACATACAATCAATCCACGGTTAAGCAAATATTTCTGCAAAATGTATGCGAGAAAACGCCTGAAAATCTTGTAATCGTTCATACGGTCTCCACAAAGTAACATGCGCTATAGGCGTACAGCAAATCGAATAGGTATGAATGTGTCGGAGAGATTTCCTTGTGGCATGAACGAATCTGTCACCGAAAGAACACTCGAAGTACATGTGTTTAATATCGCTTTTATTATATTAGAAGTTCTGGCGGCAGTTTTCATTGGCTTTGGAAATAGTATGGTCTTGGTGGCCTCCTGGAAATTCCAGGAACTGCGAACCGGTATGAATGTTTATGTGGTATTTTTGGCCGCCTCCGATTTCACTGTTGCTCTGATAGCTCTGCCTCTTCATATGGCCATACATGCGTTTCCAATTCTTAAGAATATCTTTGTTATATGCATGCTTCGTTGCTGGAGTCTAGTTATTTCCAGCGGATCTTCAATGATGTTTCTAATCGTGATCTCCATTGACCGATATTTAGCTATTGAGCGACCTTTGACGTACACCAGAATCATGACACTAAAAAAGGCTAAGCTAATTAGCGTTGGGATATTGGTGTTGACAGTTTTTGGCAGTTCCGTTCCTATTTTAGGATGGAATAAATGGTCACGTTGTAGTGAGTGTTTTGCCAGCCTTATTTTCCCACATGTGTATTCAGTGGGCATTGTGCTCCTTATTTTCTCTGGCATTGGCTTGGTAGGAATTGTCAATGTCAAGATCTTCTTCACTGCAAATAAAGCATCGAGGGAGATTAACGCGAGAATGGCATCTTTTCCTGGACAAACTTCCATAATAAATGGGAAACGGCGGATCGAAAATAAACGAGCCATAAAAGCTCTCTTGCTGATGTTTTGTGCATGTACTGTTTGTTCTCTACCGGTAGGAGTATTTCTCTTATGGGAGATAATCTCTCCTGCCTCGTCTCCTCGTCTCCAGCATGACGCTCTACGGATGGGAATAACTCTGTTAGCGTTCGTAAATTCTGGGCTAAACCCAATCATTTATCACAGGAGGATTCTGGAATTCAACAGTGCGTTCTGGAAACTTCTCGGCCCAAAAGGCTGAATACTTCATTAACTCTAAGAGGGACAAAAATACACCCTGTTAAAATTTATATCGTACTTGGAACGGTTTCTAAGCGTCAAAACAAGTCATCACAAAACTTTCTGCAATTGGGTTACTGATGACCCCTCTGCTTTGGATGTGTGTCAGACTAAAAAAAATTAATTATTTCCATTTGAAAGTATTTCTGATTTTGTTTGTCACCATAACGTACATTTGTAATCATCAAATACCATCTAGTTTTTCAATGCGGGCTGCATGTTTGGGATAAATCCGCGCAACAACTGTCTAACCAGGAAGTCACGAGACATAGCTCTACATTTAGCCACGGTTATGTTTATGACTAAGCCATCTATACGTAAGTCATGGAGGCTAGACGACGATGTTTGTAATCAAATACAATGTAATGTTCTCCATATTAACTCTGAAAATAAATTTATCTGCTTTAATTTTTTTGGACCGAATAGGCCTCCATGAGAAGTGGATAATGATGTTTTTGACAGAAAGAATGATCTATCTTGACGGATGTATGCTATTTGTAAATGTGCGCTAAGTGTATAACCTGCTGGTGTATATATAGTAGTCGCGGCAGAGGTGTGTAGTTTTGGTCAATATTGGTGGCCCTAATCTATCGGATGATCGGATCTGTCTACATTTCTGTTGAATAAATAGTGGATATCCATATACGTTTGGCTTGTTTTCCCATCCTTTGAGGTCGAGTTTTTGGCGTATAATGTCTCAGAAAGCTCAGTATATAAAACATTATAGAGCATTGATACTTGAAAACCTAATAACAAAAACTTGAAAATACACATGTAGTTATGTACACTCTTACTCTGCATCTGTAAATACGGGTACGTGCTATGATAGCTCTCTGCATATGCAAACTCGCAAGTGCACGTTTAAAGGGCTGTCTGCCAGACGTTTCCTTTGAAGGACGAATCGTTCCCCAACATATAAAGGTGTCAAAAGACAAAGTCGTGTTTCAATTTCGATACCGACATGGAAAGAAAGTTAGGATCAAATTACTGTCAGTCCCTGCTATATAAGGGTGACAAAGTTTTAATATAACATTTTTGTTCACAACGGTGTGGATTTCTGAATAGTATTTCTGTCTGACATAAACATAAACTGGTGAATAAAGTGACAACCTTCAATGGAAAACGGAATCCGCTGTATTGTCAATTCAGCATAGACTGCCTTAACTATAATACATGGATTTAAGCATTCATAGGTCAAACTGATGTCACCAATAGTTGAAATGCTGTCAGTATAATATCGAATATCAAACATATTGTCAAGGTTTAGAAAGGTTTAAAGTATACCATTGCCCTTTATTGAACTGATTTCAACATTTTGGCACACGTTGATAACAGGAACGTCAACGACAAAAATGAAATGAAATATTTTTGTTGCAGGTTTGTAACTTTGCGTGTTACTAGAAATACTATTAAAAGTAAAATCCAGACTCAGTGTTTGATTGACAATCTCAAGGCAGACAAATTGAGCCCACCTTCCAATGGCGTCATTACCAAAGCCATGTATAGCTTGTCTAAGAAATATACATGTTTCCTTGGACTCGAAAAGTGACAGAGGGGTTAGGAGTAACAAACCGATAGGCGATCTAACCTCCCGGCATTGTGGCAGATTGTTTATGTGTGTGTACTTAATGTATTCAAAATCTCATAAAATTCCGTGAACTGCGCTGTATAAGATGTTTCCGACAGGTGAATAGCTTAATGTGATTATCATCAAATCTTGCATCCATTGTGTTTTGGCCTTACATGCTCTAGACGACGCTCTCTTTAACTACCTGGACTTCTCGATTTCCTTCAACGCCTAGACCGTCCCGTGTTCCATATTCTCCACGAACTGAGCCTTGTCTTCCCGTCACAGCTTAAGAATTGTCTTCCCTCTTTTCCGTAGGATTTTCTCAACTCCCTTCCTCCAGAGCCTGGACCATCAATTCTTGTCATACTTTAGAAGTCTGGGCCTTGTGTTCCATATGCTCTGTAGCTTGGAATTGGTCTTCTACGTACTCCACAGCCTAGCTAGAGCTTATCTTCCTGTCCTTTAAAGCCTGGACCTTGTTTATTCTCACCTGTGCAGTATGGCTCTTCTTGTCTCTATCTCTTCGTTCATACCTGGACTTTCGCAGTAACCTGTTCTAAACAGCCTAAACATTATCGTCCTTTCTCTCTGGGCATTGTATTCAATCTTGTTCCCATCCTGGATTTTCTCGTCTTCCTTTCTCCACAGCATGACCTTGTGTTCCCCGTTTTCCACAGCTCAAACTTGTCGTCCTTTTACTCGGCGGCTTAGACCTGGTCTCCCTTTCCACCACAGTATGTATCTTGTTTAGTCTCTCCTTCACGAAATGAACCTTCTTGCTTCCCCGTCCTGTACAGCCTGGGGCCCGTTTCTCAAAGCGACCTTAGCTTACGTTTAACTTAACTGTCATGGCAACACTATGTCTTCAGCACTGGTCGCCATGGTGTTTAGGGTTTGCGTAAGCTAAGATCGCTTTGTAAAACGAGCCCCTGGTCATTCGATAACAGCCTGGGCCTTGTCATATCTTTTTCACAGCCTAAAACGTTAACACTATCTTGTCTCCGTCCCGCAACCAGGACATTGCGTTCCCTTTCCTTCACAGCTGGACAGTCTTGGTTTTTCACAGCCTAAACTTCCTGATCCCCATTACTCCCAGAGTCTTTCTGTCTCGATTTCCTCCATAGTCAGGACCGTCTTACTTCCAGACTTGAAATCAATCGGTATTTTGCCGTACATCATCAACAGCCTGGGCCTAGTTTCTCACCCTTCATCCCCAGTCCTTCTCTTTTTTCTTGCCCTCCACGGCCTTTTTGTCCACAAACATTCCCTCTACTCCACCGCCGTGGTCTTCTTGTTCTACACAGTCTGGAACTTTTTTGCATTTCCTATAATAGGCAGTCTGGTCATCGTGTCCTACAGGCTCCAGTCTTGATCTCCTCTTTTCACCCCCAAGCCTCCCCCTTATCTACATTACCAGGCTGTCTTCAGACGGTTTAAGGAGCCATTTTATTGCCCCTGCACGTAGCAACTATATACACAAATGTAAGGTCGTTTTAAGCGTCATACGTAGCAAAGATATAGGGGTTGATCTTCAATCTGCTAAAAATGCTTTTCATTGCATTCCGACGCTTGTTCTTTGACTGTACATTACAACGGCTGAGATAATGTGAAAAGGCAATGGCTAAGTACACCAACAAATGAAAGGAGCTGTGCTGCAGGACAAATAGTTACGTCAAAATGTTTGTTTGGTTGAGGTTAAATGTTGTACTCAAGGGTATTTCACTTATATGACGACGAATTGTCCACTTCACAAGACACCTAGCCTTATTACTATGGAATACCGAGAGGAAACCTTGTTAGTCGGACTCAATCCGGTGAATGGTACATCGAAGTAGGATTAGTGAGCGCACACGCTACCACTAAGCCACGGCCCTATATCAAAATGAGACGTAGAATTCATTTGAAAGGATGCTCAACAGCCTATAGTGTATAAGTTTCGGGCTGAAGTTGTTTTTGTCGTATCCGCCTGTTTATATAGCTGTCTGAAAATTAAGGATGGTTTGAACCAATCAGTCTGTATGGTGATTAAGACTAAATAAATGCCTAATAGAGGATTTGAATTGGATGCTTAAAAATAAACCTCAATCTGGTAATCCTCGAGAAAAGGGCCTTATTTTTTCAGAGGCCATTGTAAGTAAGGATTTGGTATAGCCGCTGATTAGTACGAATAATTTAACACAGAGAAATTTCTTTCCGATAAATGTCGACTTTGCTGTTAAGCAACCGTATTCTCGCGAGAGTTTGTATTGTGGACGAGACTAAGACAACTCACAACGTTTGCCGCAGATGATCAAATAAAATTTTTAAAAAGTGCAAAACAAGATGGCCCGGGTGTACCCTACAGCAATATCTCGATGTTAGAAGTAGAATCGATTTTGATTGTTGTGGTTAAACATTGTACTTATATATAAAGAAGGGTTTTCGACTCGTTACTCTATCTTCTTAACTAAAGGGGAAACCTTATAAACCCACCCACGTGGTAGCTGTATTAACCTCATGTGACACATACATAGGTTCAATGAGGGTACTCTAACGCGCTAGCAGTACATTGAATAAGGATCAGTAGCTCGACAATTTAACCACTCGATATTGAGACATGTTTTGGAACACTATGAACTGTTTCCTCAAAGTGGAATCACTGATTGTCAAAATAAAATCATAAACATTCATCGAAAGATTAACAATTGAAAAGCAAGAAAGAGTTTGATGTTGAATTGTAGTTTATTCTACAATGGAGTCCATAATAATATGTACCGTATATATGGTTTATAGCTGCACGAAACTGGAAGCGAAGTTACTACAAACTGATCAATATTATTTAACACAAACAACAACTGTCAACAAATATTGGGCAACTGGTTATCGATGATAGACATGAAATTAACACTTAAATGAACTGGTTACGTGAAATTAACACTTATATGAGCTGATTACGTGAAATTAACACTATATATGTATATCTGTATTTCTTCACTATATATGCATATGTATACCGTTGCACGTCAGATGAATCAATTTACTTGCGCATTACACATATATTTGTAGATGTTTGCACATGTTATGAGCATGTTATACACATTATATAATATGTAAACGTGTAAAATTCACACATTCACACACGATCAAATGTCCCACTGGAAGCACACCACTCTTGGTGTGACAATAGGCGCATTCGACCGGACGTTTTCGATAAGCATGGTGAAAGCGTTGTCAACAATTTTTTTCGGCTCGTGCATTTGTGAAGTTTCGTTCAGTACGTAAAGTAAACGTTTTCCCCGTTAAATCGATCACGTGTTCAGTAAACATAAATCGAACAAATCTTAGACAACGACTTCACCGTGCTTTACAAAAACGTCTAGTCGAATGCGCCTAATGATATACGGGTCATGCTTGGAGACACGTCTAGATGAATATCAAAATACTTTATGCATGGATACAAGTCTAAATGAATATTAAAATACGCTATGCTTGCATGCAAGTTTAGATGAATATTAAAATAAGTTACACTTTTTTAATGGGTCTATTTTATACTTCACCATAATTTGCAGGCCTATGCAGAAAGCCTAGGTCAACAAAAGGTATCAAAAATAGAGTGGAAATTAATCTAGCCTGTGACCACTGTTTTACTGGTTTAATTCAAATCAATAGGCAGTTAATTGGGAAAAAACATCAACCCTCTATTGGTGAAGGAA
>JAVFBW010196538.1:0-19557 GCA_034783835.1 Mopalia ciliata
CCCCCCCCCCCCGGATACTTAACTTACAATCAATTTACACAGCTTAGTAACAAAAAGTTTAAAACACAGCTGATTTTTACTTCCTGCAAATAGTTCGATAGTTCGAATGATTATGTGTTTAATTTGCAGTCAATGGGGCAATTTCAAGTAGTTTTGCTTTTGTTTTTGTTGTTTTTTGGGTTTTTTTTAATTTTACGTTCGTTGTTTGAAACCAGTATTCATCTAAAATGAGTTTGTTTTAATTGGATTGTGTATGCATGTGTTTCTAATGGCAGCAAAAATAATTTTCGGTCTGTGAAAGTTTCAAACCGACAACAGTCCTGACAAAACGTCCCCGATTAGACCTATAGCTCATGTGTTAAACTAATGCTTTCCCGTACAAAATGTGTCTTCTTCATACATTTTGTGTAAAGTACACAGACTTTTTCACGGTCGGTTGACATTTGCTTTTTGCAATTGCGAAGGCGGGGGCTGGACGGTGGTTGTAGCTGGCGCTGAATCTTTATATCTTTTTCGAGAACAAGTTCATAGGCGAGTGTTGACTATGACAAAAACTTGAAGTTTTTTCTAGAAAAGCAAAGATCAGCGTTCATCAAGCAGGAACTAGGTTTCTTTGAGGATGTCAAATTCGAGACAAAGAGTCTACCATATAAATAACGACAACCCTTGTTATTTAACCTACAAGTTCACTCCAACGTGATGCAGTTAATTGCAAAAGGTTGGCCCTGGCACGAGTGACAGGCAAACGTGATCTGTCCAAGTAAAAAACTAAATTTGTTATCTGCCCTTCCTTTTAACGCCCTCAAATAAATGCTCACTTTTCACAACAGTTGTTCAAAATTATTTATCATTTGTCGAAATATACGTCTACAATACATTAAGGGCACGATGTAAACCGATGGTCAACCATTGACAGGAATCTAGGCTTACATGCGAACAAAGAAGGCATCTCCAGACTCCTGAAATAATAGTTTATTTAGCCGCCGCCCCCTCCCCCTCTCAGAAATTTACCGGAGGCCTGTCCTGGCGTCGGCACTGCCTCTTTCGAGAACACATCGTGATTCTGTTACCGGGTCCTTCGTTAACTCGGACATGCTGTATCTGTCCGTTGGCGAACGTTACCTCATTGTTTACGTTAACAAACAAAAGCCTGGTATGTGGGCGAGTCAACTCACCTCCCGTGACAAACGTGTACCATCTCTGCTCCCAAGTCATTGCGTGGCCATTGTGACGTAAGTGTTTCTACACACCAATAATTCGTCAGTCATCTTCAGCCATTTTATTTAGTCACCATTGTACCGAGTGAGTATCCTTATGTATATTAGTTCTGAAGATGTGTATACTGTTTACATTCAGTGTAAGGAATACCCTAAAATTATCCCATTTTTGATTTGCACACCCTTAGGTCCTGTAAGTCAGTGGTTTAAAACATGTTTAAACAGATATTTATGTTACCTTGTTATTTATGTGAAAATATATTTAGTAAAAACACGTTTTCAGCATAGTGTCATTTCTTGACTACTCCGAATGAGCAGGATGTTTTTTGTTAAGCATTTTAATACTCTGATAGGAAAACGAAACAGACTTGTGCTACAAGCAATCACAATTGTCTGTGTAAATTCTGTTCATGTATTGATCTCTTAATAATTTAAGCTGTGCCATGTATTTTGTTTGTAACATATATTGTTCATATAATCCGGAGATAGAAACGTTGTAAACAAGTATCGCTACTATAATACCGAGATAGACATAAGTTCTTTGGTATTTTGTTCATATAATGCTGAGATAGATACGTTATAAAGTATATTGTTCATATTATACTAAGATGGAAACGTTGTAACGTATGTTGTTCATATAATACTAGGATAAAAACGTTGTAATGTATATTGTTCATATTAAACTGGGATAGAACATATTGATCCTATAATACTCCCATAGAAACGTTAAAACCTGTATTTTCATATAATACTAAGAAAAGACATAGTAAAGTAGATTGTTCATATAATACTAAGATATATGCGCTGTAACGTATGTGGTTCATAAAACACTGGCATAGAAACGTTGTCAAGTATATTGTTCAAATCATACTAAGATAGAACGGTTGTCACGTATATTGTCTATATATTGTATTGTGATAGAAACGTTGTCTCGTATATTGTTCATATATAAGATTGAGATAGAAACTTTATTATATATTATCTATATTGTATTGTGATAGAAACGTTGTAACGTATATTGTCTCTTTCTATGTTTTGTCGCTGTGGAATCATCAACCAATAAGTGTTAACCAATTGAAATATTTCAATATAATAAAACAGGTTAATAGCTAAGATGGTGATACTCAGCTTAATTAGATTAAGAATTATCATAACTTAAACAAAATCATGATATTATAAAACTGGGTTATTTATGGAATAGAGAAGAAAGTAGTGCCTTGTATTTTTGCGGAATGGTATTTAATTGTTATATTTAATAAATTTATCACAACTAGCAACATTTTACTTTCATAAACAAACAAGGTAGTGTATAGTTGACGTTTTATATGCGACGCGGTTCGTAGTGATTGTTTTCTATAGCCAAAGTTTGTGTAGAGATCTTGTTTAAATATTGTGGAATCCTTTCTATACCGTGTAATTATTTTATTTTTATTATATTTTTATATCGCATTTGAAAGTCATTTCTTTTCATATACCGTTACAATTGACGTTAAGCTTAATAATTCGTTCCTGAAACAACCAGTGCATGTCCTCGCTATTAAAGTATGTAGTTCGAGTTGGCATTTTTAATTTCACACGAATAAGCATTTCATAAATCCACACAAAATAGTGCACACTGTAAACAGTACTCCACGGTCCTCGCGTCCTTAACGACTAGAAAACGTCTTGGCCACTGTTATATTGTACCTGTGTAAAAAAAATACGCTGAAAATTTCGCTATGTTTGCTCACAGCTTGTTAAAGTTTACCGGACGATTAAAGGCACTGTTTTAGCTGGGAAATCAGAACAGAAAAAAACGACATTGTGTTTTTTTTTTTTTTTTAGCGGGCTTGTTATGGTACACGATAAAACACGAGTTGTTTTCTAATCAGCAACATAAAATGTACAGGTGTCCGTCACACAAAGCTGCCGTAGTCCAGTGGTCTTAACTGCCATGGTTACTTAAGATATACAGTGTAGTTCTGGAAATCCAGGTGAACTTTAGTTGGAGCTACAACCCTGAAAAGTTTCTAGTACTGGTTAAGAACATTCATCCAGAAATTGTGTTATTCCCACAACGTTCCGATGTACAAACCTTCAGATTCCTTACCAAATAGTGTTTTTATTTTCCTGGTCTGTACTCCGGTCTTTTGATCTGTTGGTATTGTGTTAAATAAATTTTTAAAAATGAATATTTCCTTTGAAGAGTTTCTCTTTGACAATTTGGTGCTTAATCAATGTGTCGGAGAGAAAATTTTGGTGTGAAATGTTCAACAGGGAAAATGTCTAAAACTGATATGATCACAGAAAGACGTCTCGTCCAAAATGTTTTCAAATAAACTTAGTGCAGTTTGTTTTAAGGTTTTAACGTGGTAGGCAGTACAATAGATGGGGAAATAATATCTATATTTAAAATCGTACTGCAGTAATTCCAATTCGATTTCGAATTATTTTGTTAGGAAAAGATGTGGTCGAGAAGTACAGTCACTTCTTGCTAATTTAAATCATATAACGGTTTATCAAACCACTGGAAGTACTACGAACAGCCCTCCAAGTAAGTGGAAATAAACAAAGACACGATAACTGGCAAGCAGAGGGCGCATGGCACGTTACATATAAGACACGCGTTTAAATCTACAACGATAGAAATCACTTGTAATCAACTAAAACATATTGCATGATATCTCCAGCTGTCTCTCTCAATCAATACAAAGGATTAGGTACTGACAATATGTTTGCAACGGTAGTATAATTATAAGGTTACTTTGGGCATTGCATTTTTGAATTGTTGATATTCACACAGTTATTTATCTCCAGGTCTTTGTTAATGTAAATTTCTGCTACAGCGTCTTATTAACTTATCTATTTATGTTGTAACGTGACATCCTAAACAATCCGTTAATAAGTCCAAGTTAAATGATTGGCCCTGTTACTCAGGTCATGCGATCCGCCACGTAATTCGCTACACTTCCGGGTACCTCTTTCATTCTTCTTTAGTTTTTGCATGAACGGACAGTAAAAACAAGCAATTCTACTTTCCAGTCCTACAGCTGCACGAAACAACAACGCTAAAATAGGACTCTGAAGGTTCAGTAATCAAACCGAAGCGACAGACTATGTACGAGGTACCCGGAAGTCCAGTAGAAAGGGAACGAGCCTGACATGCCATATTTCGAACACTGCGTTATGAAGGTTTAAATTTTCTTCACCGCTGAGACATATTATCGGATGTGTTTTGCTTAAAATATGGAAGACAATCAACAACCCGAAAACTATCAGTAACTGATGCTGTTTTAGATTTAGTCATTAAATCCTGTAAACGGCAGCATGTGACCAATCATAACGCCCATTTTGAATAAATTACCATAAATTGTCACTTATACTCGAAGAAGGCGATAATGCCACTTCTGACACCATTGTATTTGTTAAATGTTAACTTTAGATAATAGTTATTTGGCCAACATGTCCTTCCATACTCATTGCAATTTTTCTCATTGGGTGGTTTCCTATTTAGTCGTGTTTGTCATATTGTGACATGTCACGTGAAAGACACAGTCATAAAACAACCACTGGCTTCGTTACACCATAAAGAGGTCACGTCTCTTAAACCTCGCATAACCCAACAGAATTACTGTGTATGCTGAAGATTTACCCTATCGCCTTTTACAAAAATAATAATGAACTTTGACATTTGATTCAGTACAGGACGTGACTTATAACATAGGTGTAAACATAATGGGTTCATTTACACTTGACATGTTTTACTTTCATATAAGGCAGCCTGAAGAGGCAAAGATGTAACTCCAGCTCTTACAGCTGATAATATAACGATAGATAAGCATCAATTTACACACTTTGCCAATATGATTATTATCCCAGTTAAAATTCAAATACTATAAGTTTGTAGCATATATACGCTTGCAAACTTATCCTACTTTCTCTCGAGATGTCTGTATGCTACCCATAACAACTCGATATTACGATCTTTTCGGAAAGTTATCTTTGAGAGTTTAAAAAGAACTCCAGATAATGGTTAATTTTCATCATCTTTTTACAACATGCCTACCGAAAAGCGAAGTATAAAATTGAAGATTGATAAATATTGATTTTTTTTTTTTTTTTTTTTAGAAAATATTGCCAGCTACCATGGCACGAGTCACGTGGGTGTGTCGTGTGATAGCCGTCCTCTGCGCTTGTATATCTGTGACGTCAGCAGCGGAAGGTAAATAGTTACAAACTTGACGAAATCATAATTCTTTTCAAACAGATCAGTTGTTGCTTTGAATTATATTGTTTGAAAAATATACATATGCTAGGAAAATATAGTCAGTTTGTGCTCATGTCAATCATATAACTGTTTGTCAGACCAATGGGAGTACGAACAACCCTCCATGCCAGCGGAAATAAACTAAGAGACGAGCTGTCCAGCACATGGTGCAAGACACGTTGCTTAAAACACTCGTTCAAATTTAGAGCGGTACAAACCGCAATAAATCCAAGTTAAATGGTCACATGATATTTCCAGCAGCCTCTCCCAACCAGTTCTAAGATTGAGTACTGGCTATATATTTGCAAAGGTGATATATGTCATATCGTTACTAGCAACAAGTAACGTACCTGATAGTTTTACAACGCGGACTACAAAATTTTTTGATAAATGCCGGCCATCAAATTCTCACCCGGAAGTCATGTGGCGGAGCTCTGTAGTCTTCCCCACAGCAGCCTAATGTTTAAATGAGTAATAATAGAGGTAAAACAAAAAATTTGATTCAAGAATTAGTAAATTTGTCAATAGCTTTAGAGAGGACTGCATTAGTACATAGTCCCGGTGTATTCAAACAGTTGTAAATTGTCGGACGACGCCCGCAACTTTTAAGGGAAATTGCCAAATATTACTACAACATGGTTTTGGCTAATGCAACAGTAGTCTGGCACATTATGCATACCCGATGAGATCCTCTATGTATAATGATAAAGTTCTTCTAGAGTTATCGCCCATCTCCAATATGAGCAAAACTTCAGCAGATTCACCCTAAGAAGGCCAGCATATACCCAATTGAGATCGTTATTTTCGAGCAGGTATCACAATGAACAACAGTATTGTAGGAAACTGGGTTCGTATCACAAAGCAATCTTAGCTTACGAAAGACGTAAATACCATGACGACCAGTGTTGAAGACGTAATGTTGCCATGAGAGTTACGTTCCACTATCAAGCTAAGATCGTTTTGTGAATCGAGCCCCTGCTAACATGTTTCAATGGCTGTGTGTGCTTTATGGGGATTAGTTGCCTATAAGCCTTTCATAACATTTTACCGGATTTAAGATTTTTAACATCTAATGTTTTATCAAAATAAATTTGTGCGTAGAATTGAAATTTAGCGGCTCATTGGATCCTACAGCGTAACATGGTTTGCTTCTTGCCAATTGGTTTCAGAGATTCCTTAACTCACTGTAAAAATAAAATTCTTAACAGAGTTATGGACCGTTTTATAAGCCGTTGAATTGTCCTTAACATGTGTGAATTGCTCGTGACCTGTTATAGATAATCCCTAAACTTCACACTACAATTTAGTTCACAGTCATGATTCACTGGTTAGCGTGTCGATCTACTGATCCTGCTTCTATGTACCTCTCACGTGTTATAGTTCATTTGTAGACTTAAGTGGGTGACATCGTTTAATGCCGTTTGTAATTTAGGCACTGTTTGAAGTTAACAATCCGTCATGATATCAGTGAAATATATATATTTATATTCAGCCTTAAATCATTCTCATCGTTTTAACATGATATACTCTTGTCAACCAATATTATTTTACCTCTGTTCATGTTTCTTGTTTCCCACAGCTTTACGGAATCATGGATGTTCTCCCTTCGCTGATGTGCTTTTCATTTTGGATGCGTCGGAAAGTATCACAAAAATGGACTTTAACAAAACAAAAAATTATGTCAAACGGGAAGTTCAGGCTTTAAACGTCTTCCCAGACGGTGCCAACGTCGCTGTAATCGTTTACAGCGACGATGTTTCAGATGTCGTCAATTTTAACGACAACCGCAACGTAGACGAACTAGAGCGCTCTATTTCCGCCATTAGGCAGCCCCGTCTTGGAACCAACACTGCATCGGCTTTGCAAGAGGCTCGCAGAATGTTCAGGCAACAGGGAAGGACCGGAGCCACCAAGATCGCTGTGCTTATCACAGACGGTGACGTCAGAGATTCCTCTCCCCCGCGAGCTGAGGCCAGACGTTTGAGAGACGATGACGTTTCCATCATTGCGATTGGTGTTGGTAAAGATGCTGTACAAGCTGAATTGGAAGCAATGGCGTCAGAGCCAAACTATGTCAAGAGAGTGGACAACTTCTCTGGCTTAGATATGTTGAAACTTCCCTATTTAGAAGTCTGTCCTACTGGAAGTGAGTGTTTTTTATACCGTGTGAAATTCTGTTTTCTTTCACCTTGTCTTTACAACATCCTTAATCCATAAAACTGAAAAAACAAGGTCACTGTTCAGAATTTTTTTCCGCAAAATTCCTCTACAAAATTTATATTCAGATAGTAACAATAAAATACCCCCATCATAAACATCTAACTGAAATTTAAAAGTATGAGAGTTTCTCTCTGCAAATTTCAAGAAAACTCTTCTTTTATCCATTTGACTTATAACTGCTTGTAAATTTAGTTTGGTACAAGCAGGGTATGTATGATATGTGACCTGCAACAGCAGTATACGGACTTGCTTTTTAAGTCATTGTTTTTTAAGAATTGGATTGACAGTAAAATGGCATACCAAGTCAATATTGAGATTTTAGCCAAAAAAAACTCAAGCAAGTGTGAAAAGTTTGGTGTAATTTAAGACTAGGTTACTAGCTTTCAATGGACTTTGAATGTATGTCTTCCTAAGACAATAATCGAACTTTGAAACCAGTTTTCTCAAAAATTGAATCGGGTACTAAGTCCGTGTTTGTCTTTCTTAACTAGCTATAAAATTTTCTGAACTAGAATCTGTTCAACCCAAGAAAGAGTAATCACGAAAATACTGGTAGCTATCTATAACTTGGTCAGTTTTAGAGATATAATACAATATTATATACCATGTCAAATGGTATTCAGAGCTCTTGTCCAATATTCTAATAACTCGTTTTTCATTTTGTGCGACTGTGTCCGTATTTTATTGGAGCTGGTCAGGTATTTTCATTACCTAGAGAACTTTCGTATAATTATTAGAGATTAAACTATGTTTACCTGTTTGACATTTCCGCGTAATAATCCTGTTCCAAAAGTACATGACAGACAGTTAGTTTCAGAAGAACTTCCAGACATTTACATGATCTGCTGAAATATGAGGTCATAGAACCAAGAACGTTAACTCTGTAAGGTGACAGGTTCACATATAGATAACGGTCTTAGGATCTAGACCGAAACTTCTCGTGCTAATAAACCTAGAAGTTGTAATCCATACCAATGTCTCTGTGTTCTATACCTACCAGCTTCTAAATGCCACTCAAAGAAGTTACTATGAAGATGTATTTTAGTATTGTCTTTTAGTTTAACCACAATGCTGTTTAAATGCACGTCTTTATAGAGTGTTAAACATTGACCGTCGACTGTAACATACGGATGCAGTCAATGTCTGTCTGTACACAATGCTTTGTAACATATTTCAAAGAGTTATTTTATTTGAATTTTAGCCACTCCACTTCTTGGAACATTTGAACCCGATGAAGGTAAGAACTAAACAATAAGACATTTACGATATAATAAAGAAAAAGTCTAACCTTTTCATTTTGAATTTCTGTCAATGAATATATTAATTCATTTCATTTATTTCACCAGACGCGTATGTTAAAAATTTGATACCATGGATGAAAGGACATTTCAGTACATGGATTTAACCAATTTGGACGTAACTGCATGGATCCGTTGGGAGCTAAATAAGTTCTTTTGAACACTCGACGTTGACCTTGCCCTGGCCTCAATTTTGCACACCACTTTTACGCTACCTTCTTTTAACTGTTTAATCAAGCAATTTACCCAGTTATCATGGATTATGGTTAGATTTTAATGATATATCTACGAAGTCAAAAGTCAGACCCAACTCTTGTTGGTATTGTTGTTTGGCAGAATGCGAGATCAATGGAAATGTCATCTTTATCTTTGACGGCTCGGAAAGTATCAGCGCAGGTGAAGAGATGATCATGAAAAACTTTGTTAATGAGCAGATAGATCTTCTGAAGTTGGGCAGCGGAAAAGCTGGGATGGGTTTAGTTCTCTTCAGTAACGAAGCTACCACTGAGATTCGACTGAGCAACACTATCTCAGCAGCCCAACTCAAACAGAGTGTAAAGAACATGCGCCTGCCAAGTAGGGGTAGTAACATAGCAGAAGGTATTGAGGTAATGAGACGAATGTTTAACGCTTATGGTAACCGAGACAAGCACCGCATAGCTGTCCTCATCACTGATGGCGTCTCAATGGACACGGATGAGACGACTGCCATAGCCGAGCGCGCCAAACAAGACGGGATTGAGATGGTGGCCATTGGTGTTGGCAGTCCAGAACAGATCGATTACAAGGAGCTCAACAATATCGCCAGTTCCGAGAGACTCGTATTCACGCCAGAAACTTTTGACGATTTCATCAGCACGGAATTCGCATCGAAACTCAGCGTTGGCAGAGAATGCGGTAAGTTGGTCACCTTAAATAATTTAGTTTGGTTCAAATAATATTCATGTGATACTCAATATTTTCATATCGATCACATTCAGCCGAAGTTCCCAAAAAGCTTTTACAGCGTTTGGCAGTTTAAACAATATAAAACCAGAAACAGCTGAGATAAGAGTGAAAAGGATATCATTTTGGGTCATGGAACCCCACAAATGAGAGCTGTTCATCCCAGAAACTATGTATTACACATAAGTAAATGCACACAGTCCAACACGAAAATTATTTAAAATTCCCTCCACCATGTAAGTATAATCGTAAAACGGGAAATTAATTATCTTAGGACCATTATTTTGTGGACAATCCCCATAGGATATCTGTAAATTTGTTGGAGATATCTGTTGACACGAATGTAGCTTGAAATAAAAATTACCTTAGCAGGACCTTGGTCGGATGGGACATTCTACCGCGACAATGTCACAATGTCATAAATGTCTCCGTTTACTGTACGTTCGTTTCGGCACAGGGGCTCGTTTCAGAAAGCGATCTCATCTTTAGTTGAACGTAACTGTCATGGCAACACTATGTCTTCAATACTGGTCGTCATGGTAATTACGATTTGCGTAAGCTAAGATCGCTTTGTGAACCAGGCCCCAGGTATTTAGTTCATTTTCTGATATACATTTTAATAATCCGTTCGTTCAAAGATGACAACCTTATTCAAGATGTTTCAGATAAATCAACTCAATGGGGACATTATTTACATGTGTATACTAAACAATCGAAACAATCCGCACTGCTATTCCATTCTGTATGCCAGAATTGAAACTCGATCTTCTATGCTAAGCTAGTTTCTGATAGATGTCCCTGTTTTTACAAGAGGATGTGTGGCCATTTCAGAAACGTTAAAGCGGATATCCGATTTCAGGCCACTCTGTGCTGCAATACTTTCCAGTTCCTTTAGCTCGTTAATGGCCTTGCGTTGTTTAAACTGGTGTCGATCTTCATACCTAGTGTATAGCTTCATTTAATTTGTCATGTGACTATCAAAACTAGTGGGACGTTTCTTTGACATTAATCCGTCAATATGCTTTCCAAAGTTCAGTCTAACCATCAGGATTACGGAAATATTGATATAAAGATTTTTGTCTAGTCACTATCCAATCGACACATATCTCTTTCGGTTCACCCTTCACCATCGTGGAACCAGCGAGAGAAACACCAATACTTGTGACATCGTGCCAGCCTATATATACTGAGAAAACTGTTAAATCCAGAAAACCACAGATACATAGAATTTCGTGCAGTTGTGAAATACATTTTGCCGACTACAAAGACATAGAAGACTCTGGTTCATTTGTTTACCAAAAGATTAAAAGAAATTATAAAACGAGCGATGCCATTTTATGGTGAGAATAGCACTATGAGGCTGCATGTGTCAACAAAAGCAACTAGCCAACCAGCCGTCCATAAAACTATACTAAAAAAATCTCGGGAGGATAGGTACAACGAACTAATAAGAGTCAGCACATACTTGATCTAGCTTTACCCGAAAATCGGTGAAATAAACCGTCTGTTTCAACCTTGCAACTGAACTGAAGAAGAAGAACAACAACAACGACATAAATTTCTGAAGCCGTAAAAAAACACGCCCGCTCACTGTAAAGACGGTCATCCGAGGACCTCTCTATGTTACTCAGTTGACCACATTTTATTTGATTGCTGTCTAACGTCATGCTGCGTAAAAATATAAAGTCACGAATAACTGGGCACCATGAAATATCTCTCGTATTTCCTTTTAAGGTGACCGAAGTACTCCTCAAAGGACGACACCCTGGACCAGAACAACAAGAAGACCAACGCCTGGATGGTCAACAGAGTCATCAACAAGACGTCCCTGGTCAACAAGGCCACAAATCACGCGTTCCTCGACAACACGGTCAACAAGGCGTCCATGGACGACGCGGCCAACAGTAACGAATTCTTGGACAACGCGATCACCAAACACCAGATCCACCAGAAATGTTAACCCACAAACTCCAACTGTAAGCATTGGAGTAGGTATGTAGAAAACAATTTACAAATAATTTAGTATCAATACTACCAAAGCGATCCGTTGGTCGAATGAGTGCTACCTTTTGCCGTCAACTTAATTAGGTCGATGTTCGGTTTTCGTCTGGGGGGTATGATACTGTAATCAGCAGATTGGGTAGGTATTGTCTCCCTTTTATCATTTTATCCAAACAATAGAATTCTGCCTTTTCGGCACTTCTACCCTCGGATAAAAGTCAAAAGAACACATAGTTCTGGTGCCTCGTCAAAACGAAAAACTCCACATGGATTGTTATGAATAAATAGACACAGTCTTTTCTGGCGATTTATTTCTATTTTTGATGTCGACAGTCTGATTGAAATTGTTTGGGGTTTTTTGTTTTTTTTTCAAAAAAAACCTTGGATAAAAGAACTAACTACATGTTCACGCCACAGTGTAGCTGAAATACCGCTGAATGTGACGTAAAACACCAATCAATCAATCAATTTAAAACAATAGATCTTAACTACTATGGAGTCAAACCCCCAAGATGTTTGGCAAATCGACGCGGCTTTAAAGGTATTGGAACATTGTGATTAAGTATTGATAGCTTTCCTAAACTATATCAATATAATTAGATGCCAGTTATAGGCAACCTTATATATTTGAATTCTATATTGAATTGTCTTGGGGGTATTATGTATCTATCTCACGAACCATTAGTGTGCCAATATCAACCGGGTTTCTACAAATTCAGGACCAGTTACTTTGTTTATTTGTTTGATTGAAGTTTAACGGCATAGGAAAGATTATTTCACCCACATGTCGTCGTGTAGGCCCAATAATCGGAGGAAACCATTATGGACCCCACTGGCAACAAACAAAGAAGAACAGCGTATTGTTCCGCAAAGCGATCTTAACCTAAGTTGACTAAGTAGATGATCTTAAGTAATATGACGACACAATACCTCCAGGGGCTAGTTGCTCGAAGCACTATTAAATTTAATCCTCTATTAGATTACGTCACGCCATGTTGTAGGACTACCTTTAACCCGATATAAGCGATTTAATCTGGTGTTAACGACTAATACTCTTTCCGGCAACTGGCCCCAGTACTGGTTGTCATGGCAATTAAGATGAACTTAGGCAAAGATAGCTTTGTGGAACGGGCCCCAGGACGTGATACAAACACATCACAAATTAATCGGCTCCATATTGTCCACAATTAGCCCTTACCACCAGATAACAAAAACGACAGGATAAATGTATTTTTCAGATGAGTGCAAGGACTGTCGTATTCGTTTCGGGTCCGGGTTTGCCAGACACCCGGATTCTTGTGAGAAATTCATCCGCTGCATTCTTCAGCCAATGGGTGACGGAAAATACAATGCCATCTCGTCAGCTGTATTTGATTGCCCCAGGGGTCTCTTCTGGGACCAGGAAGATACCCTCACGTGCCGATACCCCAACGAGGTCGATTGCCCACTAGGTAAGCAATCATTGGTGGTTCTAAACAATTATTTCCATAACTTGTTTTATATTATTATCATAGACAAGTAGCTACGCTTCTTGAACCTCTCTAACCTTTAGAAAAAAGCGAACGCTTCCATGACTATGCACTTTATCTTCTATTATATACAAATCGTATGACCTTATCTTGATTTAAATCATTTCGACTTTTTCATTGAATACCTGTGAGTTAGAACAACCCATAAAATTACATCTTTACGTCAATTTGCACGTCAAAATCCATCTTATCAGTATACCGCACCCTACTCGTTGATCGATTTAAACTGTCATCCCAATATGAAAACGAGAATTGACTGGACATGTCTTAGTCTCCCGCAGCTGGGAACCATCCCCTTGTGAGTGTTCAATAAACAGAACAGAATGTTTTTTGGCAAGGTGAGAGGCCGTACATTTTCGTAGGGCTCTATACGTCTTATCTCTATTAAACGTATAATAAAAGAAAACGTATTTGCATCAAGAGACAAAGCAGTCGGATAGTATATAGCAATATTGTCAGCAAACAGGCTTACTCACTGGAGTTATCTCATACATTCAAACTGGGCTTTCCTTGTAAACCATGTGGAATCACACCTGTTTTGCGGTTCAATCTAGATCACCGTTTTTCCGAGATCACGAACAAACTCGTTTAGTTCATTTCCTCGAACAAGCTACACACCATTGTAAAATAAATCGTATTGTTGTTGTTTTGTTTTGGGGTTTTGGGGGGGTTTTTTGTTGGGTTTTTTTTTTTTGTTTTTTTGTTGTTTTTTTTTTTTGTTGGAGGAAGTTTATATACATGTGCAGTCCCTGATTTTCATTTAGGAAAATACATATTTATAAGTAACTTGAGCGATACGTTGGCCTTTTCGTGAATGAATAAATCAATAAATAAATCAGTCAATCGATCAATCAATAAATAAATAAATAAATAAATAATCTCTGATGTAAAAACTAGTAACACATATCCCATTCTCACACACCGAAAATAAAGCTGGATTGAATTACAACATCGGTAATGGCTGCTATGGATTGTTCCCGTCGATTTATGCCATTTGTTCTCCTGTACAAAACTAATAAAAAAAACAAGGATTTGATCTGAATATACAAAAAAAATATTTACCTTGTTCTGTTATAGTGAATAAGTATGGGAGAGTCACTACCAGGCACGCTAGATAGCCCAAGGAAGGCATCTCTTTGGAGAACACATTAGTGTGGATACGACCAAAAACTGTTTGTTTCTGGTAACGACAGTCTTTTATATTTTGATTCAACTGGATAGACTCAATGATTGTTAAAATGTTTACTGCTCTGTTTTTTTCCAGACCGCTGTAGAACGGAACAGGGCCTGAAGGCTTACTCGGACCCCACAGACTGTCAAGTATACTGGGTGTGTAGCGGCGGATTCTCCATGTATAAGAAATGCTGTGATGATGGACAGTCATTCGATGATTCCCGGGGTGAATGCGTCAGAGACAATAACTGTGTGAGCTTATTCTGTCGGCGAGGAACTGGAGGTGTGTATTGTGATATTAACAACCAGTCCAATTCTCCCGATATCCTCTCGGTGGTGGCATTCTAAAATAAAATCAATTCTACTTCCTACGTCGAGACATTGACTCTAAGATACACCCGGGCCATCTTGTTTTGGACTTCTTTCATTTGCTGGTCTGTGGTGTACATCACCCCAAATATTGGCGTGAACTCATGCGCGATGGCCTGGCATTGCGTACGAGAGTTGTCTTAGTCCCGTCAACTACAGAACATTCTCGCGATAATACGATTGATGTGATGCGTGTCATGATCATGTGACCGAAAGTCTAAACCCCAAGCAGAAAGGACAGTCAATAATTCTCGCTCTGATGTTGGTCAGGAAACCAGTTGTATTTAAAATTGTGCTTAGAAAGAACTGATGCATTGTAGAATATAATAGTCTGTTATGAGCCAATAGCAGTAGACGCATCTTCTCTAGCCAAGAGTTTTATTCCGAGCTATTCTGTATTACATCCTTTGGTAGATTAGTCGCACATACATAGAATTCTAACTACGCCATCTGACGTAGAGAAAAAAACGAGCTATACTCTACCGGGATTCAATGTATATAATGTTCGTGAAAATGAAATTATTTTTTTCCTTTTCAAATTTTTACTCAAGTTAACAATTTGTTTAACTTTGTAAAACGGTATTGGCGTATATATGGAGAGTTGGTAACTGCAAGGGTGGGTAAAAATGCAATGCTCTCATTGAGTTGGCTGCATTACTAGGCTGAATTCTCTCGTAGCACAACATCTGACTGGTTACGTATAAGTTCCAAGGCATCCAATCAATGGCGTGGAAGCCAAGTCAGATTAAATGCGATTAATCCGCCAAGCCTTGTAATGCAGAGTAGCTTGGAATAAAACTCTTCGCTAGCAAAGATGCGGTAGACTGTGCTGATCAAATATCTATCAATGAATGTGGGTAAATGGTAGAATGGCTTTTATTTATTTTTTTTTACCTGTTGGACACAAATTTATTGTTATCAGATTGTATGAAACAGTAACATGTTATTTTTTTAACTAGAATCTGTTCAAAAGTAAAAAAAAGTGTTATCCAAAATTAAGGAAAATAATGTTATTGTCTGTTAAAGACCCTGGCCCTTGTCCGTTTACTGCTAACACAACTGACGAGACCAAGTTCATCACGTCAGCCAATGGTGTCTCAATCAGCAGACAGTGCGCTGCCGGCCTGGCTTTCGTACAAGCAACTTGTGGATGCCACAAAGTGATCGGATTACCAACAGAGAAACCCATGGAAGGTGAATAAAAACTTTTTTTCTCTCCGCTCCTTTTTTTTTTTTTTTTTTTTTAATTTAAATGTTTATGAAATTTAATAGAAAACTTATAAAAAAAGTAATCGATTCTCCCAATATCCAGCCTATTTTCGTTCCATGAAAACCATTTTTAGGGGTTCTGAGGCATTCGTCATACGATGCCGACAATTTCACTTAAAATGTCAAGAAAGCATAATATCCCTCGTGGATAATTGACCCTCTGGCTAAGGGCATTTTATTGGAAGAGTAGCAATGCTGTATAAGGCCCCATATCAGACTTAGCTCACAATCTTCCTCAATTGATTTTAAAAAAGTGTATTTTATAATGATGTTAGAAAACACAATTGTGCTAGTTTTTGTGGCATGTTTTTTTTTTTTTACTGTATATTTTTGCTGCTAGGATGTCAGCCCGATGTTTATCTACCATTCGATGAAGATATCCGCGACCATTCGGGACATAACCGTGGAATTGGAAACTCCGGGGCTGTCGTAGAAAAACAAGTTCCAGGGGCCACGGGTGGGGGTGCCGGGAAATTCGACGGCACCGACTCAGTCTGGATTTACCGCTATAATAACATGGACTTTCCCCCATACGTTGAGATCCGCTTCCGTTTCCAAGAACTCCCACAATCCTCTTCTACAAGCCAAGCGGAAGCTTTGGTTACTAATGGTAACTGTGGTGATGAACCATCAATCGCGATTTCGTCTCAGAGACGTTCATCAGATGTTACATTTTTCACTGAGACGACAAAAGGATCCAAATCCACTCAAATTTCTAGCAGGGTGAGTTATGTGATGCTATAAACCTCCAGAAAGCAGTATGCTTCAATGAGAAAAGAATCATGCACAGTGACCGTCCTTTGCTACCAGAAGACATGATACCGATTTCTTGGCAGTTTTTGTTTTATCCTGTCCTATAGCAATACATAGTTTTTATTGAATTGAATTGATGCATTTATCAGATAAAAAATTATATTTTAATAAGGTTTCTTTTATACGGAAATTTATCACTTAAAATATCTAAACAATTATTTTCAGCACATAAATAATTAAAAGTAAATTGAATCCTAGGTAAAATTTAGCATCATTTAACTCGCAAATCGGGTACACACAAAATCTCAAACTACAACGGAAAAGGCTACTGTTATCCAAAATTCAACAGTCACATGCTGAAGTCGCGAAGCTATAGTCTTCCACCAAGGATTGTGTCCACAGTTGTAGTTTGTGCACTCATTGAGACAAATATATCCTTCCTGATGTCGTCGCTGTTGTTGTTGTTGTACTTTCAGAATGGCTGGACGGAAGTAAAGTATGTATATGACAGAACACAACTCGTAGGGACTCTGGGTACTTCAGAACAGTCAGAAGATTTAACTGGTACGGTATCCATTTGTGCTATCCTAACTTCATAACTACAACACCATAGAATTAAAATATGCTTCATTCAATTAAACGAGTGACTTTGCGAGCCAAATTTAAAACATGAATGTATTAACCTTGGCACATTAAAAACTTTTATGGTGTTATCTGGGTCCACCAAATACACAACTGTTTTGCGGTAGAGCCTCGCTGAAAGACTGGAATCCCGGTAATTATAGAAGCATGTGCCAATAGAAATCCTACATATGAAACTAGGTCTAAATACAAATAAGCAGTGTTATGTCGCATGGTCTTTCTATAGGCGTCTATATAGAGAGAGGGGTACAATGTGTTCGGATGATGTTAAACTAGTGTCGTCTAAGATGTTTGGCTTTTAATGTATTTCCCTAGTTTCATTGAAACCAGTGTTTTTATATGTTCTTAAACTAATATTTTAAATATTTATGCTTGAACTATACAGAAAATGACAGCGTTTCCATTAAATGTTATTTGTGAATTTTTTCAATGAAAATAGTTCTGAATTTCAGTCAGTATATGATCATATTGAAATAAGGTGTGTTGTGTGAGAATGGTTTGCTGTTCTATTTAATAAAATTTAAAGACTATATTTGATTATATCATGTTTAAAATCTTGTTGTTGTGTATTTTTTTTAAGGTGTTATTCGCAGAACACATAGCCCCATTATCTTAGGGCATGGCGAGGGTTTCCAGAACTTCACCGGTTACATCGATGAGGTAACATAAAACTAATGAAAGCTTTGTTAATGACCTCATTTTTGTGTGGTTTGGGAACACGGATCCCTTGTCACCATTTGGGGAGGGATCAGGGGGGGGGAGGGGTAGGTGGGAGGGATAGGGAAGGAGCCTCTGGGTAACTTTGTACCCCAAGATCCAAAGGGCAACAAGAAAGCGATGTCTATGTGTTTCGTCTTGTCGTTGTCCTGTTTTTTCTTTGTATATTCCTAGTTGTGTTGAAGGTATTTTCCTGTATCCACTAGGGTAACTTGACATCTTTTAAGTTATTTAACCTTAAAAACGGTCTTAAATCCCAATCAATCAAACAAACTTTATCCCCATCCACCGTCGTATTATCAAGATGAATTGAAATTTATCAAATAGCCCTTGCTTTTAAAACAAAATGACGCCACACTATCAGAACTACCTGTTGTTGGGGGAGCTTCCTGTTGCCTTGGTGCCTTCTGAGCTGAAAAGGAACAGGAAGCCGATGTGAAAATGTGATGCATTTGTATTGTCCTATGAGTGTCATGTTTTTGTCCTTAAATGTTCTTGTTTGTTGCCAGTGGTATCGGGGGCGGTTTCCTTGACCCATTGGGCTAGTAAAATTTCTAAAATTAACAGACAGTGATATTTCCTACATTGTTTTATCTCTGTTTTCTTTCAGTTCTATGTATATTTCTGTAAACCTTGAGATGTAATAGAATGAAGGCCTGGTCTAGACCGGAAGTGACGTATGAGCTTCCCATTCAGCAGAAGCTATCCACATCTATAACAAAGAAAGGAAATTTAATTTAACGATGAACTTAGTATGTCCACATTATCAAGTTTTCCGTGTCGAGACTCAACTGAACCATGGGCTTTCTAACAATAAACTGTCTCCAGTTAAAGGGTATACAACAATCGTTTTTTGTACACTAAGAGTAAATAAAGAAACATACCCACGAATAATCCTATTGTTTCTTTCTTGCTACTTTCGCTTTCTCTCATAAAAATTACTCTAACAGCGATTCAGCCATGACATTGACCAAACAAGAACTCCTCCTATGAGAAATGTTGAGAATTCGCTTTAAAGTTAGTTTGAGAGCTAGTTTTAGAGTTAATTTGAGTGTTAGTTTTAGAGTAAGTTTATAGTTTGTTTTGAAGTTAGTTTGAGGGCTAGTTTTAGAGTTAATTTGAGTGTTAATTTTAGAGTAAGTTTAGAGTTTGTTTTGAAGTTAGTTTGAAGGCTAGTT